>PVHP010048935.1:0-11800 GCA_004024765.1 Zapus hudsonius
CTTCCACCAGTGCTGGCAGCTCTCCTTGGCAGCCATCCCACAGTCCTGCCACTTCACTGGGGCTCCACTGCAACCCATGATTCATCCTCATGGTTCCATCGAGCCTCTAGGAAGGTAATCCAACACACCTGCTTCACACAGCCCATGGCCAGGAACCATTTTGCAAATCCAATGACCCTCTCTTCAGACATTTGTTAAACTCCATAGTTCCAGGTGAGCTACCAACTTGTTAGGTCACAAGGGAATAAAGCCAACTTTGAAGAGCAGGAAACCTATTTCATCACTCAGGGCCCTTGCTTCCAAAGAGTCTGCATTCTTCCTGCTGTCCCAAAGCAGATCACCTGGCCCAAACTCAAGGGTTGTCATCTCTCAAACAATTACAGCTGAACAGGCAGCAGTTTCAACCCAACGATTTATTTCTTTCTGTGCCATCTCCATCTGCTCACACCAGTCCATTTCTATGAAAAGCAACCCTGCACACGTTCTCAGGACAGAACACAGCAAGCCTTTCACACAAACCACTTCTGGCACAGTTCTAAGAAAGTGCTTTCTCAACATCATAAGCCAAACCTCACAGTCCATAGCATTCAGGTCTTTCCATTTCTGACCAGAATGGTCCATCAAGCTGTACAAAACGCTGCAAGGTGTTTTTTAGGCCTGGGTTTCAAATTCTTCCACATTCTTCCTGCAAATCAGTTCCAAAAGGCCAAAAGCCACAGAATCTGGGTTCTAGCAGAAACAGATCCAACTCTCTGGTCCCAAAACTGTGGTAGTCAGCTTTCTTGTTGCTGCAACAAAGACCCCAACCAAAAGTGTCTTGTTGGAGAAATGGGTTTATTTTGGCTTACAGACTTCAGCAGAAGCAAGGAGAATGATGGCATGAGCAGAGGGTTGACATCACCTCCGCCATAGCACTGAAAAGAGCGGAAGAAAGGTGTGCCACACACTGGCAAGGGGAAGCAGGCTAATGAAAAGCCTGACCCAACAACACAGCTCCAACAAGGTTCTAATACCCAAACAGCCATCAGCTGGGAATCTAGCTTTCAGAATACATTCGCTTGTGGGGGACACCTGGAGCAAACCATGACAGAACGAGATGAAGGAAGGATGGTTGCAAAGGAGGAAGGAAGGAAGGGAGAAAAGTTTGAAGGAATGCAGGTAAAGAGAGGAGTAAGTAACATATACAAATAATCGCCAAATATTACCAAAATGTACTTGACTTATTAAGTATTTGTTTGTTTACAGAAAATAGAGAATTCTTTTGAGTTAGTCGGTAAGACCCTACCTGTGAAGTACTAAAGAAACATTTAAGTGTGACAAGGCCTAAAATTGGGAGTAAGCTCACTGTACACCTGGCCCCAATACAAGGAAAATTAGCTTGGTAGCTGCATCAGGACTGGTCTAAAAACAGGTCAACTTGTACCCTACTCTTATGGCATTTTATCTTACTGTTACGGCAACCTGTGTTTTAGCTATTATTTCTAATGTTTTCTTTTGCTTCTATAACTTTCCACTTGGCTTGCTGCCACAGAACAGAACCATTTAGGGACTTCCCAAACCTTCATTAGAATATGTGGTTTTTCTTCGTATAGAGTATGTGGTTTTTCTTTGTAAACAGATGTATGCTAGAGAATGTTCCTGTTACACGTAGGGCTAGATGCCCTTTGAAGCTGCTGGACAGCTGTAAAAGCCTTTCTATGGGCATTTCTTGTGTCTGGTGATGTTTCTGGGGAATTCCATACAGCATTATTAAGTACTGAAGGAGCACCAGCTCCTCTGGGGTATATATGTCATCATCTGATCATCACCTGTGTTGCAGTCCAGAGAGACTTCTGTCCGAGCTACACAGCCAGATTCTCTTTGATAAAGGAAAGACTCAAATAACCAAATGGTTTTAAAGATAAATTAAAATAAAGAAAAAGAAGCCCCTTCTATTGAAGTTGGGCATGGTGCCACACCACAATCCCAGCACTTGGGAGGTAGAGATAGGAGGATGGCCAAGAATTCAAGAACACCCTGAGACTACATAGTAAATTCCAGGGCAGCCTGATCTAGAGCAAAACCCTACTTCAATCCCCTCCCCCCAAACAGGTCCCTTATCTCAATCGGTAAAGGACAGAAAAAGTGTGATCATACACAACTGTCACAATTAGGGAAGTAGAGGCAGGCCTGGAAGACTAGGATTCTACCAAAAATACTCTACACCTTCTTAGAGGTTTTTGGTTAAAAGTGGTTGCTAAGATGACTTTATTAATACACAGAGCTCCATCATTCCTTTTCTTGATGAGATGGGATATTTTTATGAATATGTATATAACCAAAGTTTTCATTCAGGTTTTTTATTCTTTTTCCAAGTTGTTACTCAATTGGTGCATATACATGTATTAAAGTGTGCATGTAGTATGTATATAGGAATGCAGCTCTGCACACATCAGAAATTTAGCTCCTTCCTCTCATGATATTCTAAACCAGTCAGATAAAAGTTAAATGCTTCACCCATTGAGATGTCCCAAAAGATTCAGTGGCTTTCTGAAGAGATGTGGGACCTACCTCTTATCCCTGGGGATAGGGAAGCAGTAGGGAAACTAGAAAGTGCAGGGGAAAGTGGGCTACAGAGTGGATCAAGTCCAGGCTACAGTGAGAACTCTTAGAAGAAATATTTCAGGATATCACTAGCCAACAAACACTTTCCAGTCCAGCCCAGGCTTCACAGTGAGTTCCAGGTCAAAGACAATGATAAAAATCCTTCTGTCGAGTGTGGGAGCAAGATGGTGACCGAGTAACAACGTCGCCAGGACTCTCCGGAAAGGTTTGACCCCCTCAGCTGGTATCCAGGCTTTGGACACCGGCCGAACCCGAGTTCGGACTCTCCCTCCCTCCCGAACCCCTGGGCTGCAGCAGACGGGGTTCGTGAGCAGCTCTCTGCTCCCCTGTGGAGCAGAGGGCCGAGCCCTCCCCCCCCCCACTGGCTGTGTTGTGTGTGCCTAATACAAATAAATGAATGTTGTCGGCTTAGTAAAGTGACACTAATGAAATCAAATCTCAGGCAACAGTACTGAAAGAGTCTAAATCTCAATATAAAATATGCACAGAAACATCAACAACATGAGTGGTTGGCTCTCAGAATCAAGAGTGAAGTCCACCTAGCTCCTCACATCCTGTGAAGATGCTTTCTCTGTGTCTTCAGCCTTCTGTTTTCTTCTTCCATTGTCTTAAGTTTGAAATATAATTCATTCATGTTGTGTTTTATTGCAAACTGGTGAAAGTGAAGGTTGGATCTGTAGAGCTCAGGAACAAATTTCTCCTTGTAAATCCCTGAATTTTCTTTGTTTATTTCAATACATCCTTGAGGCACTCTGCAAGTTGTGTATAAAGAGGTGTAATGAAAGGGATTGGAATGCAGATATTTGAAATTTCATGCAAAATGCACACAACAGTTTGTTGCCAAAGTTGTGTTAGCAACTATGTCGCATCAGGACAGGATAAAAGAAAGGAATAAGACAAAGAAAAAAGGGGCCATGTGAGTCAGCTACTCAGCATGGGAGTGCTTCACTGGGGCTGGACTCCATTCCTGAGCTGGGACTTGTGTGGAGACAGTCCATCTGAAGTCTACCAGCAAGTAGGGCTCCACCATTGTGAGTTGGCAGGGTGGTGAAGTTGCACACCAGGGCAGGTTGCCATTTGGAGTGGACTTTGCCCTGGGTGGGGATGGTTCAGCTGGAGTCCATCTGCAAGTAGGGCCCCACCCTTGTGAGTTTCCCAGTGGGAAAATTGCCAAAAGGGCTGGTTGCCATTCTGATCTAGATCATTGTAGATCATTCCACCCAACCCAGACTGTTCAAGAGCTAATATTGCTGTATCCTCAGTAATACAATGGTCTTGAGAGGAGGCATGTCCCATGCAAAACAGATAACACACAACACGAAGCAAAGGGGTTCCCACCAAGATTACACAGACCCTCAATGGAAGATCCAATGAAAGATTAGAGGAAACCCAAGACACAGAAGCTCAAAATACAATGCTGACAAGCATTTTAATGAACTCAATGAGAACATGAACAAATGAATGTTGGAATGGGGAGAAAACAGTCAAAGCATAATCAGACAGGAACTCCAAGAATGGCCGAAGGAAAAGGAAGAAAAGCAGCAAAAAGAATGCAAATTACAAATCAAAGGTTGGTTCAATGAATTATAAGAAAGGCAACAAAAAGAACTCAAAGAATGGATGGAAGAAATGGAAGATAATCAACAAAAAACTCAATTGATGGCTGAAGGAAACCAAAGAGAATCAGGAAACAGTACTCCCTAGACAGCTTAATGTAATCAAAGACAATCAAAATGATATCAACAGAAGGCTACAGGAATTGGAGCAGAATCAAGGAATAAACAAGCTCTTTGGGCCAATGCAACAAGATCAATGAAGATATATTCTAAAGTAGAAACGAACTCCAAGAGACAATAAAAAGGTCAAATCAAGAAATGAAAATGGAATTTAAGCAAGAGATGGAAATGCAGAAGAAAAACATAGCATAAAATAAAAATGAAGTAACTCTCCTAAAAGGATCCCAAGAAAGCCTCACTAACAGAGTAGACCACACGAGGACAGAATATCAAACAGGAGACAAGACAGAAGAATTAGATGGGGATTCCTAAAATATTGTCAAGTTCAAAAAAAATGTGTGAACAAAACACGAGGGAAATTTAGGAAACTTTTTTAAAAAAACAAATAATTGGATCATAGGCATACAGGATAGGGAAGAAATGAAGACCAAGGGCATAGAGAATATCTTCAAAAAATTATTGAAGACAAAATTTTCCAATCTTATAAAGGAGAAACCAATCCAGGTACAGGAGGTACACAGAACACCAAAGAGGCAGGACCAGGAAAGACACACCCTATGTCACATAATAATCAAAACACTCAACACAGAAAACAAGGAGAGAATACTGAAAGCGGTAAGAGAAAAAACGGCTCATTAAAGACAGTGCACAGCCCATCAGAATTACCTCAGACTTCTCAATGGAAACTCAACGCCAGGAGAACCTGGAATGGAGTATTTCAAAAGTTACCTGATCATGGCTGCCAACCCAATCTACTGTACCCAGCAAAATGATACATCGTAATAGAAGGAAAACCTTTCACAATACAAACCAGTGATATGATTATATGAGGTCCAAGCCAGCCCAACAGAGAATACTGCATGGAATTCTCCAGACCCAGGAGAGTCTTACAGCCGATCAAACTCAGAACAACCCAATTCAATTTTACCCAGCATTCCTCTCCTACCACAGACCAGGAAGGCCCCATTGTGCCCATGATGGAAGAAGGAGAAACTTTCTCAACAGCTGAGCTGGTTCTGACTATGAAAAAACAACCTAAGGTCCAACTACTATGCTTGTGTATATGAATATGGTCATCTCCTCTGTGGTAATGTCTATACCTGGAGTGACAGGGAATGCATATTGGGCTTCATGTGGATCCCACTTTATGTGAACCCATTACATGGATGGATCTGCCTTTCCTTATTTTCAATAATGTCATTTCTTCACTAGGAGGCATAGAGCCTCCTGAATTTAACAGCCAATTTAATCTTTCCCACATTTCACTCTCATAAATCAATTATTGGTCCACTTATTTGTCAATATGCATGGGTTCTAATAGTTTATGCCTTAAACATAAGCTGCACACTTGGCTCCACTTAAAAACAGGGCAAGATGAATTTGTGGTTGCAGATAATTATGTGCATGGCTTAGAAACAATTTGTTTCAACTTCATATTACCACACTGGCACTAATCCTGAGTATCAAGAATTCCCATGGGAAATGTTTCAGGGCCCTATGGGACTGTTACCAAACTGGGAATTTATTCTATTATTGATTGAAGCCCTAGAGATTAGATTCATGATGCACATGACTGTTCCTTATCTGTCAATATTATATCAATGGCTCAACAGTATATAACAATGATTCTATTATATGGGGAGAAAGAGTGCTTTCCAGCCCCCAAGCATTTTTAACAAAAGGACCACCGTAAACTTTCATTTGGTGACTTGGTTCCACCTTTATAAAATGATATAGTGTGGGAAAGTAAACTTACAAAAATTAAAATAGTACTTACTTTCCATCACTACCTCACTGGACCCATTCACCTGTGTACCTGTACCGCCATTCATGTCTTATTGGTCCTTTTATCATTACACACACAAAGAAAAAAGTCTATTTCACATTCTAGGCTCATCCAGCTGATATCATGCTACCTGTATTACTTGTATGTGTCTTATTAAAATTATAATTATGTGATGTGAGGTCTATTCCTTGTCCCAATAAATTTAAAGAATCCAGGGCTCTTACTGTAATTAATAGAGTAACACCATCTTTAACCTAACATGTTCATTGCTACACTTATAACTGCTACAGTCACTGCCACTTTTCTCCTGCTTCCATCATGACAGTCACAAAGTCAAGTCTACGCAAACAATGCACTTTGTATAGCGAACTGTTTGTAATGTAATGTAATAAGTGTCCTTACTATGCAACATGATATAGACAAAACACCTACTAAAACAAATACAACTTATAAAATCAGCTATCACATATGTTAAAGACCAAATTTATGCCACAAGGCTCAAGACTGCTTTAAGTTTTGATTGGAGATGTAAGTCCACATGTATGACCTCACATCTTTGAAATATATCTGATCTTACATGGAACAATATTCAGCATCTTTAAGGTTCCCTACTTAATTATATTATTATAAATATTAATTAATTAGTCATACAGTGATTTCTTATAAATCAATATTAAAAAGATACCTTAACTACAAAATCTCACCTACAATTTGTCTTGGCTTAATCTATCTTCATGGTTTTTTAAGACTTGGCCTTCCACTTTGGTGGCCATTGGATGAATAATCTGTACTTTGTTCTTTGTACAGTTTGAGGGATCAACCTAAATATACTTACTTGCCAGCATCAACACCATGTGTGTTCATTAGACTGCTCTTAAAAAAAAGAAAAAGGGAAGATGTGGATAGCAAGCTAATTGGTGAAAATGGTAATTTTCACACAAGCTAAGCCTGAGAACATGGAAAGCTATGCATCTTGGGTTGAGTAGCTTGAAGGCAGAAGCTCCCAGCTTCTTCAAAGATTTCCTGACAAAATAAACCTAAATAAATCCTGATCTGATCTATTCTGATGCACACTTCTGATGCAAACTTGTGATCTGACTTATGCTCTGACTCCTCAACTTTGCCTGAAACTAACTAAAAATCTTCAAGAACAGTCAGCTGGGAAAGCACTAGGGTTCATCCCCTGACCTTCCTTTAAATTAGATTTTGCTTGTTGTGTGTTCATTTCATATTCATCCAAGCACTGCTGAATGGTGCAAACATATAATATTAGTAGTAGACTTAATTCCACTCTATTATCTATAAACAGATCCTCAAAGCAGAATATAAACAAAGAAACCATGGAGCTAACAATATCATAAATAAAATGGATTCAACAAACATCTATAGAATATTCCAAGCTAATTCTAGTGAACGCATTCTTCTCAACAGCACAAGGAACTTTCTCCAAAACAGACCATATATTAGGACATAAAGCATGTCTCCACAAATTGAGAAAAGCTGAAATAATCCCATGTAGTATATCTCACAATGATGATTAAATCTAGACATCAACAACAGTAAAACAGAAAACACATCAACTCCTGGAGACTGAACAACTCATTCAATAACGAAAGTGTTGTGGAAGAAGTCAGAAATGAAATCTATAAATTTATCAAAATTAATGACAATAAAAACACAACATACCAATACTTTTGGTATACAATGGAGACAGTTCTAAGAGGGAAGTTTATAGCACTAAATGTATGCATTAAAAAAGAAAGATCTCAAATAACTTAAGCATCAATTTGAAGCTGCTAGAAACATCAAAACAGTCCAATCCCAAAAGTACCAGGAAGAAAGAAATTATCAAGTTCAAAACAAAAATCAAAAACTAAAACTAAAAACCAGAAATCAACAAATTTGAAATATAGAAAACAACTTTAAAAAATTGAAATGAAGATGTGTCTCTTTAAAAAGATTGGCCAAACTAATGGAAAAAAAAAATTTTAAAAAGCTGGCTCCCTAAATCTTTGGACAAACTGATAAAAAAAGGAGAGAGAGAGAAATCAGAAACCTGATGAAGTTCAATAGAGCAAGTGAAAAAAACTTGAGGGAAATGTGGGATACCATAAAAAGACCTAATCGAAGGATCATGGGAATCCCTGAAGGAGAAGAAAACCAGGCTAGGGGCATAGAAAATATTTTCAACAGAATTATTAAACCTTACAGTTATAACTTTGAATGTAAACAGGCTTAAATCACTAATAAAAAGACACAGGATATCAGGGTGGATCAGAAAAATGGACCCTTCCATCTGTTGCCTTCAAGAAATGCACCTTATTGCTAAAAACAGTAACTTACTGAGAGTGAAAGGATGGAAAACAATTTTCCAGGCATGTCGGAATAATAAAAAAAGCCAGTGTAGCTACTCTGATATCTTGCAGATTAGACTTTAAACCAAAAGCAGTAAAAAAGGACAATGGTGGCCACTTCCTACTCATCAAGGGAACAATCCAACAAGAACACATCACTATCACTGTCTTAAATGTGAATGCACCAAATGCAAGGGCTCCTCCATTCATAAAGCATAAACTACCCAAAGCAAAACAGACATAGACACCAACACCATCATAGTAGGAGACTTTAACACTACACTGTCATCCCTAGACAGATCTTCCAAACAAAAGATAAGCAGGGAAATAATGGAGCTCAAAAGCACCTAAACCAGCTCAGGATAACAGACATTTACAGAATGTTCCACCCCAAGGACACAGATTATACATTCTTCTTAGCAGCACATGGAACCTTCTCCAAAATCAACCATGTACTAGGTCATAAATATTCCCTCAACAAAGACCACAACACATTAAAGCTAGAAATCAACAATGAGAGAAGATTCAAAAACTTCAAAAGATAGTGACATCTAAACAATTCACTCCTGAACAATGAATGGGATACACAAGAAATCAGACAGGAAATTAAGAATTTCCTGGTAATTAATGATACTGAGGACACGTCCTATCAGAACTTGTGGGACACAATGAAGGCAGTACTATAAGGGGAAGTTCATTGCACTAAATGCCTTCATAGCAAAGACAGAGAGGTCTCAAATCAACCACCTATCCTACCATCTAAGATAATTAGAACAAGTGGAAAAGTCCAACCTTAGGAGCTCAAGATGAAAAGAAATAATCAAGATCAGAGCTGAGATTAATGACTTGGAAATGAAGAAAACAATCAAAAAATAGATAAATCAAAGAGTTAGTTCTTTGAAAAAGTCAATAAGATTGACAAACCCCTGGCCAATCTAATCAAACAAAGAACAGAGAAGGCCCAAATCAACAAAAATCACAAAGGACAAGGGAGTGGTCACAACAGACCCTGAGGAGATTGGCAGTCTCATCAGGTCATACTTCCAAAACCTCTACTCCACAAAATTAGAGAACCTGGAAGAAATGGGTGAATTTTTGGACACCTAACAATTACCAAAGCTTAGCCCAGAGCAGATAAAGTTGCTAAATAAACCTATCACATCAACAGAAATTGAAAATGTTATCAAGAACCATCCCAAATGGAAAAGCCCAGGACCAGATGGTTTCTCAGGCAAATTCTACCAAACCTTCATCATAGAACTGAAACCACTCTTTCTGAAAATTTTTAGGGGCATAGAAAAAGAGGGAAGGCTCCCAAACTCCTTCTATGAAGCTATCATTGTCCTAATTCCCAAACCAGGCAAAGATGCAAAAAGAAATCCATATCCCTGATGAACTTAGATGCAAAAATCCTGAACATAGTCCTAGCAAACCAGATTCAAAGCCACATCAAAAACATTATTCATCCTGACCAAGTTGGCTTCATCCCAGGGATGCAGGGATGGTTCAACATACACAAGTCATAAATGTAATTCACCATATTAATAGAATCAACCACAAAACCCACATAGTCTTCTCAATAGATGCTGAGAAGGCCCTTGACAAAATTCAATAGCACTTCATGTTCAAAACCCTGGAAAACAACCTTAATACTCACCCACCATGACTCAGGGAACTGAGTGGAAGAGGGGGCGGAAAGATTGTAAGAGCCATGGTGGAGGAGAATATCCAGAGACATTGCCCCCCTCAGCAACAACATACAAAGGCGGGTGGAACCGGGTTGATTCCTAGGCTATCTATAACCCCCTACCGCATGGACTGATCCAGACTGCCCACAGAGGAGGATATCCAGCTGATTGGGGACAGGGGGGAGGGAAATTGGGGAAATGGGGATATCAACTCATTATTTGCTCACTCAATGTATCTAATTATGGACAATAAAAAGTAAGACAAAAAAAGAAATCTTAATAAAATCCTCACAAACCAAATTCAGGAACACATCAAAAGCATCATCCACCTTGAGCAAGTAGGTTTCATCCGAGATGCAGGAATGGTTCAACATAAGAAAATCAATAAATGTAATTCATCACATAAATAAATTTAAACAGAAAAAAGCACATAATTATTTCAATATACACAGAAAAGACCTTTAGCAAAATACCAACATTCCTTCATGATTAAAACACTGCAGAGACTAGGGATGGAGGGAACACAGCTCAACATAAAAAGGATATTTTTAATTCACCTAAGGCCCAGACCACACTAAATGGGGAAAACCTTGAAGTGTTCCCATTGAGGTCTGGAACATGACAAGGGTGCTCACTTTCACCATTACTTTTCAACAGTGTTCTTAAAGCTTAACTCAAGCAATAAGACAAGAGAAACAAATAAAAGGGATGCAAATTGGCAAGGAATAACAAACTAGCCCTATTTGTAGATGACATGATTCTATATAGAAATGACCCAAAAGACTCAGTCAAAAAATATCTAAATTTTTCAATAAAATGGCAGGATATAAAATCAATATGCAAAAAAACAGTTGCTTTCCTATACTCCAAAGATAAACACAGGAGAAAGAGATAAGTGCCATTATCCTGTTTTAAGTAGCCACAAAAATGTAAGTACCTTGACATATCACTAACCAAGGAAGTGAAAGACCTATGCAAAGAAAACATAAAGGCACCGAAAAAAGTAACTGAGGTGGCTACGGAAAGAAGGAAAGACCTCCCATTCTCATGGATTAAAAGAATTAATTTTATGAAAATGAAAAAAGTATTTTTAATGTGGTAGAGAATTGAACAGAGAATTATCAAAGGAAGAAAAGAAAATGCCCATTATACACTTGAGATGTTCAACATTTTTATCCATCAGAGAAATGCAAATAAAAATAAATCTGATACAGGGTGTGGTGTCACACGCCTTTAATCCAGTGCTCAGGAGGCAGAGGTAGGAGAATCACAATTTGTTCAATGAGCCTGGGACTATTCCAAGTCAGTCTTGGCTAGAGTAAGACCCTATCTAGAAAAACAAAAAGCAAACAACTGAAAATAAATAAAAATGATTTTGAGATATCATCTCACTCCAGTCAGAATAGTATACCTCAAAAAGTCAGTGAGGTGGCTGGAAGGATGGATCAGCAGTTGAGGTGCTTGCTTGCAAAGCCTAACAACCTGGGTTCAATTACCCAGTACCCATGTAGTTCAGATGCACAAAGTGGCACATGAATCTGGAGTTGGCTTTCCATGACTAAAGTTCCTGGTGTGCCCATTCTCCCTGTCTGTCTCTCATCTCTCTATCTCTCTCTGCTTGAAAATCACAAG
>PVHP010048936.1:0-12448 GCA_004024765.1 Zapus hudsonius
AAGAAAATTTTAAGCCACTCCAGAACCAATGCATATCTCTTAAAAGGTGAGATTTTGAGGCTGGAGAAATGGCTCAGCAGTTAAAGGCATGTGGTTGCAAAATCTAATTGCCCAGTACTATGTCCCAGTGCCCATGGGAAGCCAGACACCCAAAGTGGCATGTGTCTGGAGTTCATTTGCAGAGGCAGGAGGACCTGGTGCACCCATATATGAGCTCTCTCTCTCTCTCTCTCTCTCTCTCTCTCTCTCTCTCTCTCTCTCTCTCTCTCTCACACACACACACACACACACACACACACACACACACAGAAATAAAAATATTTGTAAAAGGTGAGATTTTTAAGGCTCTCATGCTTTACTGACTGAGCTAGCTGGGCAAAAGGTAAGATTATTTTAAAAGCAAGTTGTATATAAATAATCCTCTCAATTAGAAAAAATAACTTTTCCTCACCCCTTGATCATTGTACTATTTTCCTCTTGGCTTTAATTCCCTTTGAGATAAGATGATATGGAAACCAATAAAAAATAAAAAAAAAACAGAATGGTCCTTCAAAGTATATCACTATTCATTCATCCTACTGGTAACTCATTTGTATACCACAACAAATAAATATCTTTCTACACCCTACTAAACTCTAATGGCAGTAACATACAAATTCCTTTCAAATAGAGTTGAGTGCAAGATTTTTCTTTGTAAAGTACTTGCAAATATTATATAATAAAAATAATTCTATATCTTTTGCTCCCAAAAGAGAATTGAGGCCTTGTCATACTCTCTAGAGGTCAAGACAGAGGTAGGAGAAGAACTCCCTCGTGCTTTTTCACATTTCCTAGTGCCTACTGACCGAACCAGATGTTGGCAGGTATAAAATCTGAGACAGCTGGTTATCTAGCCCCTTAGGGCCAAATGCTCCAAAAAAAATCACTTCTGCAGCACACATCCTGATTCTGAATCTCTAAGCTAATTATCAGGGTTGTGATTCTCAACCTAATCATCTTTACCTGCCTCCAGAGTAAGATGAAATCTCAGAATTAACACTTAGTATGCAGTACTGAACATAGACAGAATGCAGATGGCACACAGCTTTAAATCATTAAGGCTGCTTCTTTTCATGTTTATGCTCTTCTTATGTTTATAAAAATCACCAAAAACTATTTACTGAGGAAGTACTGTATGCATTACATTTGACAATAACACCAGAAAGTAACCTGTTTCCTCATCGTTGTTGACCTTTTAATTTTAATAGTACATGTCAAACAAAGAATAAGCTATATGACCAGTCATGTAGAGAACATAAATGAAAACCACGGATAATGCAGGCTTCAGTTTGTGGGTTTAGGCACACAGTGATAGGTAATGAGAGTATTAGGCTATACCCTTCTTTTTCTAGCCTGTCCAGAAAGACTACCCAAAGCCAACACCCTTTAGATTGTGTAGGGAAGAATGAAAGAGGTATGGGTTGACAGAGAAGACTCAGAAATAGATTAATTATGGAGGAGAAAAATTACAGAAGCTCAGAAGGTAAAAATGGAACAATGTTTCCAATGACAATTACTAAAATGTTGCAGAATGAAACTGAAGGCATACAGCAATATGTAATTCATAGGATAATATCCCTATCACCACATATTCTGGTGGGCAGAGCAGCATAGTCATGAAGAGTGGAATCAGACTAGCCAGGGGTCAGACCTTGACTTCTTTTCTTACATCTCTACAATCTTTTGCATGGTAATGGCTTCCCCCAAGTTTCTTCCTATGTAAAATAGAGATAATGTTAAAAATCTCTTTTTTATATAATTTTCATAGTATTGCATCTGAAGTTTATACTTTTGTACTTGCTATTAGAAATGGATTGGCTTTAAAAATTGTGAATGTCAATTTCATTATATGTACTTAGAAAAAAGTGTCTTCCACCACCACCACTGACTTAAGAGTTACTAAAGTGGAATAATATTGATTGGCAGAGAAAGAGAATTTTTCACACAAAATGTAGAAAAAAACCATCTCAGTGACTATGTAAGTCTTATAAAATAAGTATGTAAAATAAGTATGGGAGAAATAAAATAAAAGGTATGTATAAGTTATAAAATAAGTATATGTCTATATCCATACTTTTAAGGCTTGCATAGTATGATTGGGTTAAATTATTAAAACAGCTCATGATGTATGATAAGCTCTAAGAAACAGGAATTCTCATTCCTATCATCATGATGATCATCATTTCTACTATTTAACACTGATATTAATCTAGGCAAGGCAAAGCTGGGGCTGAGATAGGGAATCTGATATGAAGGTAGACAAAGAAATGATACTGTGTGAAGGATCTATTTTTCCTGTCTATATTATAAAACTGGGAGACATGAAATTAATTCTAGGTAAACAGATGAAACCTGAGTAAATGAAGTTGAGACAAGCAGAAGCCTTGATCCTGATCTGAGGAGGAACTATGATAGTTTTAACTATATGCATTGTTTGTGCTTTATCAATGTTAGCTCTTATTGATCTCCACAAGAACCCTGCAGATAAGGACCTATTAACCATCTCTCCTGCATTGTCACCTCTTGTTTGTTTGTTTTTTTTAAGGTTGGATGTTGTATTTGCTCTTCTTGTCATGACAGGGAAAGGTGAGGTGCATCAAGTCCTAAAGCCAAGTCCATATAATGTGAGATCAGAATCTGACCCACTGTGTGACACTTGGAACACAGAAGAAAGTCCCGCAGAAATCTAAGGGAACAGAAGGGTAAAAATGTCTCTAAGAGAGTACTTCTGATTTGAAATTTAGAGTTTCCCATGCATCATTCTCGGGAGAAGAATCTATTCATTCAGATATGTTTGTCTTTTATTATTTAAAACCAGACACCATTTAACAATGATATTTCTGGAAGATTCAATGTTATAAATTATTCTATTCAAACTAAATATCTGCTACACTATTCCACCAAAACAACTTTAAACCCTTTCCCAGGTAAAGAGAGAGCTTTGATTCACTTTGAAAAATTAAACAAAATTACCAAAAGAAAATAAATAGGAAAATGATAAGATAATGAAATCCATACATACATAGATACATACATTAAACATAGCAATAGGAAACAAAGCAAAAGAAATTTCAACTTTATAAATTCACAAATTGTGGCGTACCTTGTGCTCTTTCACAGATATTCAACTTTATTAATAAATGTCAAAGAATGAAGATAGTCAAAGAAGCCCAGTACATTCTGTTCAAAAGCTAAATAAGAATGTATTTCACTGTTAAGATGTGTCATAATTTATGCAATAGGAAATCATGTGAATATTTATATCTGAATGCTAGTTTGAGGATTATTAGGTAACTTCTGAATAAGTTGACTATCTCATCATAACATTTACTATGGGGCTGAAGAGATGGCTCAACAGTTAAAGGTGCTTGCCTGCAAAGCCTGATGGCCTGGGTTCAACTCCCCAGTACCCACATAAAGCCAGATACACAAAGTGGCAGAAGGCCCTGGTGTACTTATTCTCTCTCTCTTCTCTCTCTCATAAATAAATATTTTTAAAAATTTGCTATGACTATGAGTATGAATCAGGCAATGAACTTATTTTCCCTATTTTGGTTGTCATATTTCTTTAGCTGAACAGAGATGGGGAGAAGGGCGAATCATAACTAATTTTACTAAGTACCAAAAACTTCTGAGTATATATTATATTCCAGCTAAATTAAAAGTGGAGTCATGTAGAACACACAATTATATCCTCATTAAATTTCACTTCAATGGGGAATTCTGTCATTTTGTCCAATTGTTCTATTATACTTGTATTCCAGACCAATACCATTAATACTCTGCAACACATTCTTTGAGGCTCATAACCAAATGCAATTATGTTATCAAGAAGGGTAGTGCTTCTTTGTTTCTAATGTTTCTATCCACATATTGCTTTTGTGAGAATGAACATAGAATATTCCAAAACAGACCCCGTGTGACTACTTGGCAAAAATCAACAAGAAATACTGAAGTCTAAAATTTTCTCTCGGGGCATCTCTGCAGCAAATTGTGTTTCTTACAGTAACCTCATCTATCTAATTTTTCAAATCTTGCTGGAATAGCAAGTGGCAGTTTAGTGGCTCTGTTACATGACTGCTATTTGCAATTTACTTATAGTACACCCTTACTTCACATTCAAGTTCTGTCTGGATGTAATTGACTTAACAAGCAAGTATTTATCACACTCCTGGAAAACATTAATTACCTTTGATCCTGCAAAACCTCACACCCACTTGTTTTTTTGTTTGTTTTTTAAATTTGACCAGGTTTAAAAGTTACTTGGATAATTAAAACAAATATTGTATTAATTATCCCTTAGTACAGAATATAGCAAAGTGTAGGTGTCCACAGTTATTGAAATATATTCTTAAATATGAGACAAATATAGCCATCCTTTAACAGTATGCTATAACATTCTAGAAAATACTGGACTATATAATTAAAGTTCAGTCAATAATTACACCTTCCCTAAGTTAATAGGCAAAATATTTTAAAGATTACAAGTCAATGTGTGCAAGGGCTTGTCATGATGGTGTAACACACTTATCTTTATTTTTATTTTTATTTTTATTTTTTTTGTTTTTTTTTTGTTTTTGGCTTTTCGAGGTAGGGTCTCACTCTAGTCCAGGCTGACCTGGAATTCACTCTGTAGTCTCAGGGTGGCCTCGAACTCATGGCAATCCTCCTACCTCTGCCTCCCGAGTGCTGGGATTAAAGGCGTGCGCCACCACGCCCGGCTTATCTTTATTTTTATTATAAAATTAGATAAAACAAAGACTATGTAATTTTTAATTTCTGGAAATGCCCAACTCATCTTCAAGATTCACTGATAAATATAAAACTTAAAGTTATTTCAAGTTAGAGAAGTTTTGCACACAAATCAAGCAATGAATAGCATTTAATTACTTAAGTAAAACTGTATCAGGATACCCAAAATTTAATCCAGTAGTCATGCCTCATGAACATTCAGTTTATGGAAAACCACTGAGAATTTAGAAACTAGCTAAGACATATTAGTTCCTCTCCATTCCACTCATTGGGTGCCCATAGGTAAAGGTCCCTGGAAGGGTAGATGTAGACCCCTTCCCCCTTATCATAGTTCATGCGGGTCTCCCATACTCTCAATATCCCATAATACTGAGTATTGTTATGGTGTTTTAAAGTATACATCTCTGTTCTAGTATTTCCTGCAGGAAAAGCTAGCTAATCATTGTGTTTATTAACCAAAGAAAAAGCAATTTTTTAAACATTTAACATTGGGAGTAAAATATGGGTATAATGGACTCAGAGAGGCTCTGTGTTATGTCCATCTTCCCTGTAACATCCTCTTCAGGGAATTTCAGTGTTATTTTTCATGCTATGTGGTTTATTTTCTACTTCTTCACTTAAGAAATTGAACCACTTATAAAATAAGCATCTACTCCACCTAAGTTCACTGCAGGCATCTTATTAACAAAGGGATCCTCTAGATCTCTCTAGAATGCCAAGAAACATTTTTTCTCAGCACAAAGTAGATTATATTTGAATAGTTATATATTACATGGAAACATCACATACCCATAAGGCATCACATATTTGTAATGCAATTTGATTTTAACATGCAAATCAGTAAATATGGATATTTAAATCTCAAGGTAGACTTCACATAGAAACAGAACATGTCTAATAGTGCCACTGGACACCCAATGCCAAAGCAAAACCTAAAAGTTAATGAGTACCCATTGGGAATGGCCACTAAAGAAGATTTCTACAACTCCCGGCAGAAGCCAGTGTAAGTGTAGTTTGATGAGTAGCATTTTATGCCAGAAGACTCTCTAGCGTAGATGATAGGAGAGTCAGAATTCTGACTGGCTTGCCTATAGGTCTTAATTTATTAACTTAACTTATTCTTAACTTCAAGGAAAATCAACTAAACTAAAAATACCAATAACAAACATTAATCTTTCATAGTTGACACAGGAAACAAAACAAGATATTTCCACAAGAATGCTAACTACTCATTAATAATCTAAGTAGACAGTTAACTATCCAAGGCATGTCCCCATGAAAATAACAAGTAAATTATATAGTATGCAGAAGCTGTCATAGTATTCTGATGGAAAAATGGTCAAGGTCCAGAATGGGATTGAAAAATTGGGAATGATGGAGGGATTGATAAACATTTCAGAACTGGATTAGTCAAAGCAAAGAACTGTATTTGTAGCATAAGACAAGAGTCCAAATTAAGTCATTTCTAACTTGGAGTGGATAATGAGGACAGTAAGATATAGAATCAGGCTTAGATTTGCATCAGTGGCTAAGTGTACAACCTGTGCAAACATAACCCAAGACTGCCTCTTTTCAAATCTCCAGAACTCATGTTAAATAGCTGAGTGGGCCATGTGTACCTACAACCCCAGTCCAAGAGGAGATCAGAGACTCAGAATTTGCCAGAGCTTGTGGAAAAATGGCTAGCTCTGGCATCACAAAGAAACTCTGGCTAAAATAAGAACAGGCAGAAGAGCAACAAAGTGGAAACACCCAATATTTGTTCCTTAAGAAATTACAGCCCACTGCAGACAAGCACACAGGGGGCCCAAGGGCACATACACATGCAGACACCACACAGGCCCACACTACATTGCACATACACAAGTTCAAAAAATGATACAGAATACAAGAGCAAAGTCAGGAAAGATAACACCTTTTTGCTTTGTTGTTTTTCTTTTCAATAGGGGCCTTCAGGGATTTTTCTATCTCCCCCTGACTCTTTAGGAAGGGAAGGTTGCTAGGAATCAAACACACCCTAGGAAATACCACCACTAGAGAACTACATGCCCAGGCTCAAAAAACCTTTAATTATGGGCATTCTTTAGTAGGCATGTAGGGGTTGGTTCCAGGACTCCAGTCAATACCAAAATCCAAAAATGTCCAAATCACTTACACAAAATTGAACAACACTTGCATATAACCTATACACACCACCTTGAATACCTCTAGTCAGCTCTAGGTTATTTATAATTCTGAATACAATGTAAGTATTCTGCAGATACTTATTTTATTATATAGTTCAGGAAATAATGACAAAAGAAAAATGTTTATATATTCAGTCCTGGCTATTTTTTCGAATATTTTCTGTAGACCTGTGGCTGGACCCAGGGAGGCCTCCCTGAGAATGTGACCTTTGGGAATAGCCTACAGATGCAGAACTAGGGTGTATCTGCTGCACAAGGTATTTAGAAGAAAGTTGCCAATCATGCTTCTAAGGTGATTGATTTAACAATTCTTGCTGATCTATATAGTTCATCATGTATATGATCAATGAACTGATGGACATAAATATAATTGCCCAATGAGAGAGCACGGAGTGAACAGAATGTCTACTTTAGGGGCCTGCATGAGGAAAGTGTGCTGATGTAAAGCAAAGAAAACACATGGGTAGAGAATTTGTGAGTACAAAGAAGAGTTGTAAGAAAGAGTCATAATCTGTCAGCTAAGATGCTGCCATCAAAGGTAAGAACATAAAAATACTCATAATGTGTTGAACAATTAATCTATACCTCTGATAAGGAAGCAAAAAGGAAAGCCATATTTTTGCAAAGGAGAAGGAATTAAGGGTTTGAAAACTGAATTAGGCATACATACCAAGCATATAAACAGGAAAGGACAGAAATCACATTGTTACTACAGCAAGGTAGGAAGTTTATTTTCCAAAGTAAAGGAGAGCCCTTCAACGATAGATGATTATGAATTTTATGGCATCACTTACAGCCAATCTGACCTATACATCCCTTCAATCTCTCCCACTTCTGTACCCTCACACCCACCCATACTCATCTTTCTCCCAGAGCCATATTTTGTAGTAGAAGTGAGACAAAATTTACAGGGTTACATTACCCTGATACACCTGTTGCAGGATATACCTGGCCAATTGGCATTCCAGATTCTCCTAGGGGTTTCCTTCATGAAAGTATAGAAAGAGCTTTCCTTGTTCAGCTCAGAACAGGAAGTGTGACCTAGGATACAGGCTTTTCCTGGCTTAGTAGAAAATAAATGCCATCCTGCCAGTTTGTAAACCGGTTTCATTCTGGAACACTGGTGAGCAGAGGTGAGACAAGATCATGTGCCCACACCATACAAGCCAGGATAATCGGTGAGCAGGTATGGAGGGGGCAGAAACAAGTATGCTAGAGAAGCATGCAGCTCGGTTCTTACCTTTGTGCTCCTGACACAATTCCATGGCACTTCCATATTTTTTGCCTGTTGAGTTGAATCAAATTGTCTAAACTTATATAGCCTAAAACAGGTTAAGGTTATTCCATCAAATTTGTTGCAGTGACAAGGGAACAGGAACAAGACACAGAAAGTTAGGATTTCAGTTCTGCTATGGATCGTTTTGAAAATATTTTTATCTCTCAGATAGTTTTCTCAACTGTGGTCCCATTCCACATTTTCACACAATTTTTTGTGGGGATAACATCCAAAAATGGGTGTGAGCCAGGCATGGTGGAGAAAGCCTTTAATCCCAGCACTCAGGAGGCAGAGATAGGAGGATTGCTGTGAGTTCAAGGCTAGCCTGGGACTACAGAGTGAGTTCCAGGTCAGCCTGAGCTAGAGTGAGACCCTGCCTCAAAAAAAAAAAAAAAAAGGAAAGAAAGAAAGAAAAAAAAGAAAAGAAAAGAAAACATAAAAATGCACATGAAAGTGTTTTGTAAATTTTCAAATGTTATATACATATTAAGGCATATTTTATTAATACTATCACATATCCAAGTTGATTGATTACATAGAATGTACACTTGAAAAAAGTCTAAGCTGGTATAGCTACTCATGTGATTGTTTTTCTCTTTGCCCCTGTTTACCGATCTCATCTTGAAATCTGCTAAAACATTTGCCTGTTTATCATGGTGGCCCTCACTTGGGAAAGAGATACTAATGGCATTGGAAAATTCCACTGAAAGGAATCACCACGTGCTCTGATAAGTCATAAATATGGATGACTGGAAAGTAAGATGCTTCGCTTAAGATGCAAATTAGCAAAGAATGAGATGCAGCAAGTTGTGCACCAGAGATTCAAATCCTGACGGAGTCCCTGTGGGGTCACCAGGTTTCTTACTCCTCAGCAAGGTCGTAGACACTACCTCAGCCTGTCAGGCAACAATAATTGAACAGGCTACTAATAGGAAAGAAAGGGTGCCAGACATCTCTGAGTGAAGATCCTGAGGCGGTCTATGGAGACATTTTCTATGGCAAACCACAGGGCTCAGAACCACGACTCAGAAATCTGCGCCTAACCAGTCCCAGCAGCAGAGTGGCTGGGAAAATGAGAACAGGCATCAGCAGCTATGCAGTAAATGCAAACAGTCAGAATGGATAAATAGTTCAGGGGGGAAGTGCTCTGCAACCTAAACTGCCTTCCCCCCAATAACTTTAATAAAGTACACCCCCAAAGATTTCCTGCCCACCCCCACCCATCCTCAGGTAAAATGCAGATGCTGAGATTCTTATGAAATCTATCAGAAAACAGGGTTGGGTCTGTTTATTCCTGAAGACAAGGTAATGTGAAAAAAAATGTACTTCTATGTATGGCTGATAACACAAAGTAGTAAATTTAAAAGTCAAAATGAAAGAAGTGGAGCCAGGTGTGGTGGTGCAGGCCTTTTAGTCCCACACTTCGGAGGCAGAGGTAGGAGGATCGCAGTGAGTTTGAGGACACCCAGAGACTACATAGTGAATGCCAGGTCAGCCAGGGTAAACAAAAAAGCAAAAAAAGAGAAAAAAAGCAAGCAAGAAAGAAAGGAGAGGGATATGGCTTTGTAAAATAAAGCTGTAAAGTATGTTCTCTAAGAATCCTCAATGGAGGCAGAAAGTAACCAGAATGTGTGTATTTCTAGTTTCATATACACCCAAATAGCCTTTTTATTGCTGTGCTCATCTGTGTACCATCTCTCCACTGCCTGCTCTTCTCAGAACGAATGTTACAATCCAAACATGCCATGTTCTTCGAAGTGTGACTGTAAGTGGTAGAAGAAAAGGCCAAGAGAAAGAAGAAAGAGGAGAAAGTAAGAATGAGAACAGAAAACTAGAAGGAGCAGGAAGAATGGGGGAGATACAGGAGCCAGGGCTGTGTGTGATCCTCTGCCCTACAGGCATCCTGACATCCTGGACGGCTTGACCAGTCTCGTAGGCTTAGGGAAGTCAGGCAGGGTGACAGGCAAGGTTCAACCCTGTCCTTGCTGACCCTTTTCTAAGCAGCAGCATCTGTTAACTAATCTCAATATTCTCAAAATCTGTTCATTTCAAAAGAGTCCTAATACTTCCTGTTCTGATCAGAAGATGAAACCTCTAAGTAGAATGTAGGAATCTTGAGAAAACAAAGTCCAAAAGAAAGATAACCAAGAACAGAGCTTTCATACTTTTGAGAATCAGATTATACAAATGACTTGAATGTTTAACAAAGGGGAATAGACCTTGAGAAAAATCCTAAATCACACCAATAGATTCAAAGTACTTCATATCCAATAGGAAAATCTTTGTTCTCTTTAACAGATCTATCATGTGATAACAACAGACTAATAGATCTTCATAGAGCAAATGAGTATGAATCTTGCCATTTAGAACACTATCTTACATCCTTATAATCTGGGGAGAGGTATCTCCATTAAATCATGAGACCTCATTTAACATCGCATGCAAGATCACTGAGCACTGGTAACCAGCAATTGTGAACAAATGATAGATGAAAACAGTCTAAGCATGTTGCACATGTGTAGAGCTCTCAACAACACTACAGAGTGTATGAAAGGTTACATACACATGGTTAAGTATTGCACCTAACAGTTATTAAAAGGGATTAACCCTTACCACTATGTCATTAAATAAGCCTTTAACCCTTACCACTGTGTCATTAAAATAAGCCTTTAACCCTTACCACTGGGTCATTAAATAAGCCTTTAACCCAATTGGGAAATTGGGCTCAATACATGAAGTGATTTAGGCTGGAGTAATGCCTCAACAGTTAAAGGTGCTTGCTTGCAAAGCCTGATGGCCTGGTTTTAATTCTCCAGTACCCACATAAACCAGATGCATAAAGTGGCATATGCATCTGGAGTTCATTTGCAGCAGGATGAGGACCTGGTCTGGCAACCCATCCTCTGTCATTCTCTCTCTCTCTCTCTCTCTCTCTCTCTCTCTCTCTCTCTCTCTCTCTCTCTCTCTCTCTCTCTCTCTCTCTCTCTCCTTCCTTCTTCCCTTCCTCTCTCTGTTAAATAAATAAATAAATATTTAAAAATATATAAAGTGATTTGCTTAAGGCTGCATGGTAAATAACTTGTAAAATGAAGGAAGGTTTCACATCCTAGTACTTAATGCCAAACCCTTTCGAAGGCTTGTCTTCTGACCTCGCCCTTCATTTATCAATCCTGTTCACTTCAGACATCCATTCTTCTACGTGGATCTCCTCTCTCCCTTATATCTTTCCTTCTCTTAAACTATGAGTGTCTCCATTTATTTATTCCCTCCTTTTCATTTTCCTCTTTTCTCTCTTCTCTTTATAAATCAAACTCTATATGAAATTCAAATAAGTTCTTCAAATATTAATTATTTTATATAACCTATTATAATTTAGAGTGCATCTGTCTCATGGAAGGTGTCTTCGTATACATCTATGCCTCTTCTTCACAAAGCAATCATCAAGACCAAGTTGGTTTTTCCTTCTGTTGATGCTTGAATGATCTGCTTTTAGAGTCAGTAATTATTGGCAGGCCAATAGCTCTGTGCTACTGATGATGGGCGCCATGGACTTAACTGTGTCCTGTCAAAATGACTATGTTGAAACACTTACCCCATGTGACTGTGGTAGAGATGGACCCTCTATGCAAGTAGTGAAGAGTCAATAATATCAGACGGTGTAGTTAGTCCTGGTCTGATAGAATTAGTATAACAATAAGGGAGAAAGATACACTAGAAATCTCTCTTCCTCCAAGACATGATGACCCAGGACAAAGGATGTCATACTCATGCTAAGAAAAGGACCCTCACCAGGAAGACCATAGAAAATACATTTCTGTTGCTTAATCCACTCAGGCTCTACTACTTACCATAGCAGCGTGAGCTGACTGGGTCTTAAAATGAACTTTTTGGTGTGTGGAAAGTTTGCACTTAATGAGAGGGAGAGGAGGATAAGAGAAGGTAATTGGGAGATAAGATCAAAATATATTCTATACATGTATGAAAATGACAAAAACAGAAATATAACACTTTTTAAAATGGTTATTATAGGGGCTGGGGAGGTGGGTCAGCGGTTAAAGGTGCTTGCTTGCAAAACCTTTGAGCCTGGGTTCAGTACATGTTCAAATCCCCAGTACTCATGTAAAGCCATATGCACAAAGTGTCATATGCATCAGGATTGTGTTTGCAGTGGCAAGAGGCCCTGGGGTACTCATTC
>PVHP010048937.1:0-12341 GCA_004024765.1 Zapus hudsonius
CCTGGCGAGCACATTCTCTCCTTTTGCTTACATATTAAAAAAAAAAAAAAAAGCAAGGAAGCAAATCAAGCCACACATACCTAAAAAAGTTGAAGGCAGCGAGAGTTGTGGTCAACCCTATTCCACCAACAAGCCATGGGATGATGGCTGACATCCGGGCAAGAGATCAATCACCCCAGGCCCCAGATGAAGCCTAAAGTGGTGAGATAAACAAGACACCTATCATCAGAGCAAGTCAGATAACCCAGGAAAGGACAATGGAGACAGACACCAACGATACCCAACACAACCCAAAGCAGAAGTCCAGAGACACTTAAGATTTCAATAATAAAGCAGATTTAAAACTCACCCACCATGACTCAGGGAACTGAGCAGAAGAGAGAGTGGAAAGAACGTAAGAGCCATGGTGGGGGAGGATATCCAGAGACATTGCACCCTTCAGTAATAGCACCCCAAAGTGTGGGGTGGGGCATGGCTGGCTGCCTCTTGTGTAATTCATAACCCCCTACTCCATGGACTGATCCAGTATGCCCAATGAGGAGCATGCCCAGTGGATTGGGGAGAGGGAGGAGGGAAATGGGGGTACCATCATTAGATTTGCTCATACAATGTATCTAATTATGGATAATGAAGATATCAATTTTTAAAATGCAAGGAAACCAATCAAGCCAGTAACTACTTATTTCCTACATTACTCTTTTTTTTTTTTTCTTTACATTTGCTTTGCATTGGTTTTTGTGGGGAGAGTGTTTATCTATTTTTACTATCCTCCTTCAAGTAACAACCCCTCATTCTCTTTACAGTGGCATGGTTGCACGTTGATATTTGGTGTTGTTGATCATTTAAAACAACACTTGCTGACTGACCACACTAACCCGAACTTTCAGACCCTGAAATGTCGCTGGAAGAACTGTGATGCATTTTTCACTGCTAAAAAAGGATCCAAGCAGGTACATCAGAGATTTATGGTCAACCTGGGGTCAGTAGACTGCTCAGAAAAATGGCCAATGAACTTTTCTTGCCTTATTAGAATGTTCAGAATTAAGCTGGGCGTGGTGGCGCACGCCTTTAATCCCAGCACTTGGGAGGCAGAGATAGGAGGATTGCTGTGGGTTCGAGGCCAGCCTGAGACTACAGAGTGAGTTCCAGGTCAGCCTGGACTAGAGTGAGACCCTGCCTCAGGAAAACACAATGTTTATGGAAAAGAATTGGGCAATATTTTCAGCTGTTTCAAATGTAGTAACTGAAAGGAGTGGTTTGTGCTCTTGTGCTAAGATGAGAACTGATTTGTAAATGCATAGCTTCTTATCAGCTAGCAAAGTGCTGGAGCCATGCTGCCTTCCTTGGCGCTTGCTTTCTCCTGACCTGCTGGTCTCTCATGGCCCTCCTCTTTTTCCTAGGACGCCGCAGGACACATTGAACGGCACGCTGAAGATGACAGCAAAATTGATTCATGAAGTTTTTTGCCTCCCATGTTGGGAAGTCACTAGTAAACTATGTTCTCGTTGGCCTCTCCCACAGGCCACCCTTCCCTTCCCAGGGAAGTAGGAAAGGAGAAAGTGCTTACAAGCTAGGCCCACCACTAGCAAAAGTCTGGGCAGCTCTATGGAGTGATAGGTTATATTTCAAGTTTGTGCTGGAGAGGGAAACAGATGTTGAGGAACCGTACTCCTGGGACAGCATGACATTCAGTGATGTATGCTACTAGCATTGTCTCGATGTTTATTAAAGATCCAGGTTTTTATTCATTACCCAGTTTGGCCCTGATCATGCCTGCGTTTTACTGATTTCAGTTTGTGATTTGTACTGTTTGTTCTTCTGATGGTTTGGCCTAGGTTTTCAGGGCCCCTTTGAGTTTCTCCTTCTGTAATAATGGCATTTAAATTGAAAAATAGTTTTGTTTATCAGTATGTGCAGTGTGTTTCACTATTCATCTGCTTTGTAGATGGACAGAGCTGGCTGTAAGTGTGAGTGAACCTCCTGCACGTTTTGCTGGAGCGCTCCATGGGATGTCTTTCCTGCAGTTTTGTGGGTGGGCTTGGCACTTGCCTCCATGCTGTAGGCATGGCAGGCTGCCCCGCTGGAGGGGTGCCTCTCTCTCCCTTGCCAGCTTCTGACTCTTCAGGTCTCTTGTGGCTTGGAAGCTTGTTCGTTTGCTCCACTGCCAGCCCACATCTCTCCCTCTGTCCAGCAGCAGCACACACAGCTCCCAGCTTCTACCCACCTGCATGCAGCACCCCATAGGGGAGTTAGAACAAAGCACCTGGATGCAGTTGTTAGGGACTCAACATTCCCCTGCCCACTGGGAAAGTAGAGAGCAGTGGTGATGGAAAGACCATCTGTCCATGGAGAACACCCCAGTCAACAAAGCCTTGTGGGATTGCTTTGTTCTTGGATTGTCTCTAGACTGTTGTCAGTAAAACTCTACAGGTGTAACTTTCTCATCTTTTGTTTCTGGATTCTCAAAACTCAGGACTCTTGAAAGAGAAGGAGCAATGGCCACAGGGAGTGGGTCTCACAGCACATACCTTGATGCTTACTGTTACTTAGATCACAGCGTCCAGGTTTGTCCTGGACCCTGTCAGTGCACTGACACATCCTGTAGGCCTCCCAGCTGGCTCTACCCTGAGACTGTGTGGAGGACTAAGGATGTCCTTCTTTCCAGCAGTTCTTACTGGACCCAGAAAATATTAAGAACTAATGTAGGATCTTAGGTTGGATAATGGATGCTCTTCACTGTGTTATCGAGTGGGAAAGCTCTGTGTTAAGCACATGGCTTAGATGTGAGAAGCACATTGCATGACGCTGAAGAGAATGGAGAAGATCTTGTTAATAAGTATATTCTTGCTGTCTCTGTGAGGTGGAGCAGCTTTTTCCACTTCTCCTAAAGGGTGACCAGAAGCCATGCTCTTCTGTGGGTCTGGGAACAGTGATTTCCCCAGAAAGCCCATTTGGATTTGTTGCTAAACCTGGCATTATTCTCTGGGCTATTGTGCTTTCATTTCCACATGGGCAGGACAGTATGCTAGGAACGTTCCGAATATTCTGGTGCCTTTTTCACCCAAGGATCTAAAGTGATGACAGTGGCAGAGCCTTTGTACGGCAGGAAAGGAGAATGTGAGGTGTCACACAGTTGTGGAGAACTTGAGGGCATTGCAGACTGACAGGATCAGTAAGAACTGATTTGGGTTGACCTGGCAGGACCATGTGCATACATCTGGCTCTGTGTATGCATGTGTGAGTTCCTGTGAGCATCGCACTTGTGATGTCTTTCCTCATTTCACAAGCTTTTTTTTTTTTTTTTTTTTGAAGCAGTGGCAGGAATGTGTTTTTTTTTTTTTTTCCAAGAACATGTGAGATTCTTTATAATACCAGGTTATTGTTATTCAGAGTGAAGTGTTCTGGCGCTGTGTTGAGAAATAAAAGAACCATAAGTATCTTGGCTCCTTATGGTTGTTACTACCTTTAAGTGTCTTAAAAGTTGTTTTGAATTTTGGCTATTTTTTAAGTGGTCTCCAACATCATTACAGATCTCAGCCTCCGCTGCTGAAGGAGGGAACTGTCCAATAATACCTGCCAAAAATGGAACATTTCTTACAATTAGTGAAGGTCATTTTAAAATACTATCTTTAATTATTTGTGCCTACTCTAATATCTCAAAGCCAAGAAAACCATAAAGTAAATCCTTTTGTGTGTGAATATTGTTTTTAATGACAGTTTGTTTTGATAAAAAAATCACTTTTTCGATTTTTTTGTGGAAGTCGTTAATTCAGTTCAAAACATATTCCAGCATATTCAAATGCTCGATTGAAAACAGTGCGATTAAGAAGCAGAGGATTTTCTTGACCTAACATTACTCAAGTTTGTGAAAAAGTCATTACTTGCCACAACACTCCTGCTGTGTGGGGAACATGGTTTTCTCTCGGAAGAGTTAGCAGTTGAGTGTTTGAGCTCACAAGCTACATATGATTCATATGTAAGAAATTCTATTGCTGTTTAAGTGATTGCCTAACAAGTTTCGTGTTTCTGGTAGACTGCCTAGTGGACAGCTTTAGGGACTTGGCATGTGAATGATTTGGAGGTCATAGGTGTTACACTTCGAAGAATGGCAAGGTATATTTTGGGAAGGAATCCATTGGAAAGGAGATTGAGGTATTTCTGTGAAATGGGGTGAGAACAGCACATTCTGGTTTACTTGAATAACTAATTTGTATGTGTTTATCCACCAGCTTTGTTACCTAATGGACAGTTCTTAGAATTACTAGAAAGGCCATGCCCACCATTTTGTGAAATGGTGGTTTCCTCTCTACTCTGTCAGTAGGGCCGTCAGGGTTTGAGAGAAGGGGCCTGGTGGATAGGAGAAGCTATGGTGAGGGTGCTTTTGGCTACACTCACTTCCATATGCAGGTGGATGTGAAATCCGCATGTAAACCAAACCCGCAGCTTCATCTCCAACCCCAAGTGCAAGGCTCGGCTGGAACATGTGCTGACTGAAGTTTCCCGGATTTTCTGTGAGTTCAAGGATGGGAACAGAGGCAAAGAAAGGAAAGGCTGTTAAAGAGAAGTAGATGCCTAGAGCTGCTCCAGCACCCTGGTTTCTGATTTTTTTCCAAATATTGAATGTGGGTTAGAAGAAGTCAGGCGACACTTGACTGGAAAGGGTTTATAAACAAAGAGCCTCGCCTTTAACATTTTGGTATAAAGCTGTGAACTTCATAACTTTGTAAGCAAGATATAAAGCAAATACAAGAGGAAAATAAAGTACTTTTACTAATTGGTTGTTTATTTTTGTTCCCTTGTCCGGCATATTGTAGGCATAGAGGAGGAGGAGGAGGAGGAAACTGGGTAGAAAAGCTCAGTGCTTACAGACTGCAGGTCCGCCATCCAGAATCAGCCAACAGCCACCCTGCAGCCCTGGCCCTTCCTGTTACAGGTTACCCACTTGTACACACCAGCCACATTGTACTTTCTATACAGTGATTTCACTGATTCCTATATTCAAGAAATAGCAATAGGTGTGATTTAAGTGAGGCTCAAGAGTTTTGTATATGTGTGTGCTTCCCATTGTTCTATTCTGAAGCTGGGCTTTCTTCCACCCATGTACTAACTAGGCCCCACCCTACTTAGCTTCCAAAACCTGGTAAGATCAGGCCTGTTCCAGGTAGTATGACCATAGACTAAAACTACACTTTCTATAAGTGACAGAGTAGTGTGTGATGGAAAGACATTTTTGTTCTGCTGTGGCTGAGAAATTTGAGAAAACAAGCAGGAACCAGTCATAACACATGCCTTTATTTAGGTACACATGCCTTGTTTTCAGAATGCTGCAAAATTTGAGAAGGACAGCCCAAAGTATCCAGCCCTGTTCCACTCAGTTTCCACCAGAGCTGACCCATCCTAAAACAGGCAAAACCACGTTCAGGTTTGGTTATTGTCCATGTGGAAGAACATAGAGAAAGTGCCAAGCCAACACCGAGTGTCGTTGGCACATGCTTCTGCAAACAGCCCAATGCAAGCTAAAGGAGAGCATTTGCTTCAGAGCTGAGGCAGACATTTGCCTTCGTGGGCACAGGAGCAGAGGTCTCCCAAGCGTGGAGTTTGGCATCAAGACATCACGGGCAAAGTGGAGAGGAAACAAGAGCAGGGAGGCACCTGAGGCTCGACAGGATGGAGTGCAGCTGCTGGGCTTTCGGAAGTCAATGGTTCTAACTCTGTTGTGTAAAGTTGGAATCCTGAGTGATCCTGCTTGAGGCCAGCCTGGTTCAAGCGTACATGGTGAGCTGCAGCCACTGAAAGAGAGACTTCCAAGATGAGAACATAGACAAGAAGAGAAGCCCACCACCCTAGTGATCTCACTAGGTTGCAAAGGGGATAGATAAATTTTGAAGAAGCAGACTGTTTACTGCATCTTTTCTAGGAAAGTATGTTTTGAGAGCTGAGGCTTTTCTGGAGCTTTCTGCCCATACATGTACCCCATGCACCAGATTCCCCATCACAGGCTTCCCCTCATGGTCCCTTCCTGGCTCATGCCTCCACCTCTATTGGGAAGGGAGGAGCACCCAAGGGATCCTTCTGCCTGTGCAGGGGAATGTGCTATACCTCTAGAACATTGAGTTTGATGATCCCGTCTCCATCCTTGTCAAATGCATTAAAAGCTCCTGCAGAGGCAAAAAGGCTAGTTACAGGCCCACCCCATCTCTGTTGCTAAGACTTGCCTCTTCCCTCTGCCAGAAGGAGCCTCACTTTGAAGATTGATTGATTTGCAGGAGGAAGGGGGGAACACAATGGGCATGCCAGGGCCTTCAGCCACTGCAAATGAACTCCACATGCATGCGCCACCTTGAGCATCTGGCTTTATGTGGGTCCTGGGGAATTGAACCCTAGTCGTTAGGCTTTGCGGGCAAGCGCCTTAATGGCTGAGTCATCTCTCCAGCCTGGAGCCTCACTTAGTAAGCCAGGCTGCTCCTGAATTCTTGATCCTCTGCTACCCAGTGTTGGCGTTCCAGGTAGGCACCATCATGCCCAGTTTTATAAGATCTCTTAAGACCCTGTGCTAAGGGCTCTCCTTCAGCACAGGTGTCTGTAAGCAGAGTGGTGCCAGCAACCTCCCTTTACCATCCTTTTCTAGGCCTACAGAAGGCAGAGTGCAGCCTTGCAATTCCTGAGCCGATAGGAGGGACCCCACTTACTGAACATGCCCTCCAGCCTAACAAAGCAGCAGATGAAACTGTCAAAGTCGATGTTCATGTGCTTGTCTGCGTACCGCATGGTGATGATGTCGTAGAGCTGGCTGTTGAGGTGGAATCCTGGGGAGGCAAGGAACAGAGGCAGAACCTTTAGAGCTGCATTGATTGTCCCGCCTGCTGGCCTCAGCAAGGAGACCAAGAAGCCGCCTCCTTTTTTCTCTAACAGGACCCTGTAGCCTAGCCTCCCCGCTCCTGCTTCCTCTGCCTCCCAATTGGTGTGCCAGTCAACCCCCTTGCCCCCCAGCACCTGCGTCATTGACTGCGTTCCGCATCTCGTAACTGTTGATGGTGCCAGAGTGGTCCGTGTCATAGCGCGTGAAGATTTTCTGAAATAGAGAACTTGAAGACTGAAGTCTCACACTTAAATCCCCAAAGCAACCCTGTCCTTTACGTGTGCATTTCATTCCCACCTGCCAGGTCTTGATCTTTTTCCAGAGGTGATGGAACTCTTGCAGGTTCAGCCTTCCAGAACCATCTGTCTAGAGCAGTGTTAGGGCTACAGGCACATAGCAAAATTCCCTGGACTGGGAGAGAGTGCCCAGGGGACTCTCAGGGAAGGTGGCATCTGCCTGGACTCCCCATCTCTTACTCTGTCCCTCCCCTCCATCAGTCAAAAGTCCTGCTAGCTCTATGGCCCAAGAAGCCTGTCCCCTAAGGACTCTCCTTGTTTGAGGATTTCAGGCCTGAGGTAAGAGCTGGGGATAGGAGCTAGCTGTAACCCTCCCCTAACAACCTCTGCCGTACAGCATCTGGGATGTTTGAATCAGGATCTTTCCTTAGGCACAAAACTGGACCTTCTGCCTGACTGAGCACCCCTAGTTGCATCCCTGGTCCTTATGGGGAGATGAAAGGGGTGTCAGGAAGGATACATCCATGAGCGCAATCATGCTTCGGCAAGACTCCAGTGTGAACCCTTGTGTCTTCAGGTCCTTGTCTGGTTGAGGGGCGAAAAGAGTAAGGAGCTGCTTTCAAGGACCTGGGCTCCCTGCCCACCCCCACACCTGGTGGCTGGCTCACGTTTGTGCACCACGGTGTTAAGGACGTTCTTGAGCTCATCTGCACAGATTTCCATGTCCTGAGGAGGAAGGGAGAAGGGTTGAGCATGGAGCAGAGGCTACAAAGCAAACCCCAGCTGTGTCACAAGACGCTGAGGAAGAGGGGACAGGCGCTGTACTCATTGGTTCTCGCTGCAGCTGGTAACTCAGCCAGAAGGCTCTGAGCCGCTCAGACCAAAACAAAATGAGCTGATGAAACAATACCAAACTAAGTGGACGTCTGAGCAGTTTGCAAGGAGATTAAGCCCTATGGGAGCCCCAGAGTGGGATACCTACGTCGCCTGCTATCTGCTTGAAAATGTTCCGGAATTGCTGCTGTTCCTCACTTTCCTGGTCCATGCTGCCGGGACGGGGCTGTGGAGAACACAAAGGGGAGAGAGCTGGTTCATAGGAATCGGGGTGGACACTGGTGAGGAAAGGTCCTCTGAGCACAAGGGCTTGAGTGCCCCACGCAGCCCTGGGTAGCAGCAGGAGCTGGCTCCCAGCTAACGCTTAGTCCACCTGCTGGGCGAGAGTCCTATAGGCCTAAGCTGGTCTCCACTCCCTCAGCAGCCCTCATAGCTCAGGCCAAAGGACACCTTAACCTGCCAACATGCAGATAGCACCCTCCCCCGGGGGGCTCTCCCCAGCCTCCCCTAACGAGAGCCTTCACTGACCTTTCTAATTAGTTCCTGCAGCCTCCTCAGTTATCAAGGCCAAGTCCTCCAAGGACCCCCTTCCCACTCCACTGCATAGAACCCAGCGCTGAACAACTGGTGTGATACCATACAACCCGGAATTACTGAATTCCAAGTAAGTTTTGCTTTACACGCATTTGATCCGTTTCTTCGGTAGCTGTCTGGTGCTCACCTTACAATAGATGAATAACTTCTCCCACTGACCATTCAGTCTGCTTAACAAGTTCTTGGCTTCTGTCACTCCAAAGGGAGGGTCTGCTGGCCTGCTTGCTATACAGTCTGGGCACACTGACTGGTGATAGCAGTGGGCTGCACGGCTGCAGTGTTTCCAGTGTGAGAATCTAGACGACTCCTGGCTTTTCCACACAATATCCCAATATCAAGTGATGCCCCTGTGCCCTCTGCTGTTTGGTGGCCACCAGGTGCTACTACCCCACTTCACGCAGCTCAGCTACTCTTCACTAAGCTTTATTGACCACCTCTCCCCACTTCCTCTGAGTTCTGGAGAACTGCAGAAATCTATGGTACCTTAACTTCTGCTGCTACTCAATTACACCCCCACTCCTCCACCCTCCGCATTAAGAGCTGAGGACTGAAGCTGGTCAGGCTCAGCTCTCTCCAGGAGGTATGTCTCAACCCTGGCCTCCTGGCTAGCTAAGCCCCAGGGGGAGGCTCAGCTTGCCACCCCAGTGTGACCATTTTGGTCATTTCCCCAAGTAGCACCCCAAAGTTTAGAGGAACTTGCTAAGAGAAGGTCAGTGGGTCAGTTCCCAGCCCTGCATGTGGGTGGGCGCCCCCGGGAACCGCTTGAACCCCAAGGAACCCAAGATCCTAGGAAGCATCTAGTGAGTCTAGCCACCCAGGCATGGCGCATGCTCAGAAACCTTCGGGGATTTCTCCTGCTTATCTGGGCTTGTTTTGTCTCTGCCCTCTGCTTCCTGGTCCACACCCAGCTCCTTGTTGCTGTTTGCTCTGTCTGAAACGAAGATGATGGGCTAGAGAGGAAGTGGAGAGGGCAAGAGGAAGCAAAGATTACCGGCTGAGCAGGCGCAGGAGGTAACCTCCCCCTAAAGTAGCTCTGACCACTCAGGAGCGCTTGAGACTTGGCTCCCGTTGCTTCCCTGCTCTAATGTGCAAGACTCGCGAAGATGCCAAGCCTCGATGGACCTCAGTGTGTTAAGGTCTCAAGTGTTGGGATTCCAGGAATGCATCAATATGCTCCGCTTGCACCTTGTTTTTTTTTTTTTGTTGTTGTTGTTTTGTTTTGTTTTTTAGCTAAAAGAAACTAGGGCAGCCAGGCCTGTTGACATACTCCTTTAATCCCAGAACTCGGGAGACAGAGGAGTCAGGAGGATGGATCACCATGAGTTCAAGGCCACCTTGAGAAGACTACATAGTGAATTCCAGGCCAGCCTAGGCTAGAGTGAGACCCTACCTCGAAACCCCCCCCCAAAAAAAAAAAAAACCTAGGGCAGAGAGATGGCTCAACAGTTAAGGCACTTGCCTGCAAAGCCTAATGACCCAGGTTCAATTCCCCAGCAACCACATAAAGCCAAATGCACAAAGTGCCGCATGCGGGTGGAGTTTGTCTGCAGTGTGGCTAGAGGGCCTGCTGCCTTCATTCTCTGTCTCCTATCTCTCTTTGCTTGCAAATAAATAAATAATAATAAAAACCATTAACATATGTTGTAAAAGTTCCACTCCATTTCTTCTCATTTGAGTACAACAAAATGCTGACAGCAGCATGGTCTGTGTCAGTGATCTTCAAATATTTGTAGGGGCTCATTTTTTAAATGGAAATAACTATTCCCAGATACCCAGCATAAAGCTATTAAAGGGCTGGAGAGATGGCTCGGCAGTTAAGGCACTTTCCTCCAGTGCCTAAGGCCCCCAGTTCAACTCCCCAGTACCCACATAAGCCAGACCCACAAGGTGGTGGTCCTGGTGTTCTCTCTCTCCTCTCTCTCTCTCTCTCATCTGTCTATCTGCTTGAAAATGAATAAATAAAATATTTTTAAAAAGCGATTAAAAACAGCCTCGAGACCATCATGGTGATGCACACCCGTAATCCTAACTATGGGTAAGAATCATGAGTTTCAGGCCGTCCTAGGCAGCAAAGAGAGAACCAGGATCATTTAAAAGCAGGCGTCACCATGGTGGCTCATTGTGCCTTCATTGGCCCCCACTGACTCATCCATTCATCGGTCTCGTGAAACCTACTTTTCCCTCCAGATTAGGCTCTTCTAGAGCTCAGATGAAATGTTGGAGGTAAAGCCATTGAAGATGCTACTCAAATATCAGGGATATTTTCAGCATATGTTTACAAGTGAAGAGACCAGGAAAGGGGAAGGAGAGTGGCTGTCACGTCATGCTCATATTGGTGGGAGAAGGTGTGCCCGCAGAGGAATGCAGAGAACCAGGTAAGCAGAGTCTTAACAGAAAAGCAACCTGACCAGAGAGGTCCACATGGCTTCCATGCTACAAGACAGCTCTGTCAGCTTTGGCTCCCAGAAGGCTCTTGCCCAAGCAAGTAAAGGTAGAGGCCACAGACTGAGGGGATGGTGTGCCAGTGTGCAGGGGGTAGCAATTGGGCACATATCCAGACTCAAGTGCAGGTCTGGAAGTGTAAGGGCTTATAAGAACCAGTCTTGGAATAGACAGGATTTCCAGTTCCCTGCTTGTTGGCCGTGTGTCATCTCTTCTCAAAGGCACCTTCCTTGCAGGGACTTCCTTGCTGCAGCTGGAGTGGGGGGTGCCATCAGCAGCCTTGCTTGAAGAACCCCCGAGATAGAGCCTGCAGGACTGTCATGAGCACTGGTACCAAACCTTGTCTGATGGCCTGTGGTGGTTGAACTGGCAGACCCTGGGCCAGACCTCCTGGTTCCACTGCTAGCTCTGTGGCCTGGGGCTGCTTCCTCTAAAATTGGGGACGGTCCCAGGGTTACTGTAAGGATTGAGTGAACTCATGGAAAGCACCCAGAAAAGTGCCCTGCACCTAGCCACACCCAGTAAGTGTCAGCATCACCACTGCACACCCAGCCCCAGCGGAGGCTCCAGCAGAGATGAGGCGGAAGAGGTCATGCACACATGCATCCATGTACACACGAGTACACACACGCATAGTGCACTAGCCACTCACCCTGTTAGACCTACCTTGACTTTTTTCTTTTTCTGCATAAGAAACGGAAACAGTAAATACAGTGAAAAGCAAGTTCTAGGATGGCCAGTGGCTTTGGGCCTCCCTGTGTCCTTCCTGATCCATAGCTTGGGGTGAGGTTCTGGGGCCCAAACGAGGTATGGGGGCAAATCCAGAGACTGGCAGCTACATTTACTTCATTTTGAGGGGAAAGAACCTTCTGGCTAGTTTTAAAAAATAAAATTGGAGCCAGGCGTGGTGGCGCACACCTTTAATCCCAGCACTCGGGAAGCAGAGGTAGGAGGATTGCAGTGAGTTTGAGGCCACCCTGAGACTACATACTGAATTCCAGGTCAGCCTGGGCTACAATGAGGCCCTACTTCGAAAATCAAAAGAAAATGTAATAACAAAATGTACGTGTGCATGTGTATGTTGGGGCATGTGAGCACCATGGTGTTCATGTGGAGGCCAGAGGACAGCTTCGAGTGCTGGTCCTCTTCTGCCATCTCGAGGCAGGTCTCTGTCCACCCGCCTAGCTGGCCACAGTTCTCCTGTCTCCCTCCCTCCATGCCTGAGGTGTGCTGGCGTTCCCACAACAGCACTACAGCTTCTGTGGGGTCTCTGCATCTGAACACAGATGCGCTTGGGCAGCCATCCACCCAGTCCAGAATGTTCTAACAGAGCTGTCATGTGGAGATCCAGGTTCGATGGCTACCACACTGGGCCT
>PVHP010048938.1:0-12365 GCA_004024765.1 Zapus hudsonius
TAAATCCACTATGTGTGTATTCACACTCTGGGTTGGTCTACCATGCGGGTGCTCCCCTAACTCTTCTCTGACTTCCCTCCATGGGAAAGCACATGGCGGGTGCCGTGTGGGTTTCTTCTAAGTATATTTTCCCTCAGCTGTTTTTCCTTAAACTTTCTCAGCTTGCAATCCTAACTTCCCTCCCTGGGAAAGCACCCGGTGATGCCATGTGTGTCTCTTCTAAGTGTCCTTACACATGTGCCTAGAGTCCACTCTACTCCCTTGGAAGCCTCAGTTTCTCTCAGGGATCCACAGGCTTGTGGCTGAACTCTAACCTCTTTAAACGTCTCAGTTTCTCTTAATGATGAGCTACTTTCCACATGATGTAGTTCTACTCCAGTTTTTCTCTAAAACTTCAATCTTTCTTAAATGTTTTTCACATGAGAATGTGTCCTAGCCTTCCTTCCCAGATCCTAATTCCCCTTAAATAAACTGCACAATTTATGTTTTATCCACAAATAAACTTAATCATTCTTAATTTGCCCTTCTTGAGTCCATCTTTATTAATTCTTTATTAAAGTTAGGACAGAACCCAAACTTGGAGCTTATAACTCTGGGGACCACTCCTGAATCCCAAAATCCCACATCACTAACACTAGGGAGGCAGAGGCAGGAGGATCATTGTGAGTTTAAGGCCAGCCTGAGACTACATAGTGAATTACAGGTCAGCCTGGGCTAGAGTGAGACCCTACATTGAAAAAACAAAAAAAAATTTAATTTGAAAAAGTTATTTAAAATTTACGTAATCCCTTCCCATGGCCTTCCTTTGTAGTCCTCCCACACCCTTCTACTGAGTCCCTCTACTTTCCTACTATTCCCTCTTCTGTATTGAAAGGATTTTTAAATTTCCCCCCTCCATCATCCACAGTGACCTGTTTTGTTGATGGATCCAATAGTACGTATGTCTTGCACAGGTAACAACAGCTGCTGAGAGGTTGTGATACTTTGTGTCTGGCAGACAGCATTCCATAGAACCTCTTCCTGAGACAGGGTCTCTCAGTGGTCTAGAGCTCACTTCTGCTAGACTAGGCCAGATAATGAACTACTCACCCAGCCAGTGAGTGTTAACTGTGGCAGAATCTTGGAACTATAGATACTGTCTCTTAGATTCATTTATCCAAGAGTGAACCCACTGTTTCTTAAAGCAGAGCCTGAAAGAAAGACAATTCTTGGATTTGTTTAGCCAAGAGTGAAACTTCTGCTTCTGCTGACGGGGGTGGCTTTAGTGAATACCCAGATCAGCAAGAGGTGAGTCATTTGAGCAGGAAATCAACATTACAACCAAGGAACTTTGACTTTTTTTTTTTTAATTCCTTTAAACCGGGCGTGGTGGTGCACGCCTTTAATCCCAGCACTGGGGAGGCAGAGGTAGGATCACCATGAGTTCAAGGCCACCTGAGACTACTTAGTGAATTCCAGGTCAGCCTGGGCTAGAGTGAGACCCTACCTCAAAAAAAAAAAAATTCCTTTAAACATTTTCTCAGAAGAAGGGACTTGGGAGCAGGACTAGTGAACTTCCTGACCCAGAACACACAGAGAACCTACACGCACCAATCTTCCCCTGTGATAGTCAACATTTCTGTGGGTTATTTGTTACTTTTAACATTTGCTGCTTTCAAGTGTAGTCAACATACCTCACACATGCGCACATCGTTCTGGGTCAAAAGTACAACCAGGGCACTGAGGGCGTAGGGCAAAGTTCATGAATTTAAGTATGGCTTAAACTCATATTGGGCCGGGTGTGGTGGCGCACGCTCTTAATCCCAGAACTTGGGAGGCAGAGGTAGGAGGATCACTGTGAGTTCAAGGCCACCCTGAGACTACATAGTGAATTCCAGGTCAGCCTGGGCCAGAGCAAGACCCTACCTCAAAAAACCAAAATAAAATAAAATATATTAAAAAAAGAATCAGTGAAAGGAAGAGTTGGTGCCTGGAGCATACATCTGTCATCCTCACATTCAGGAAGTGGAGGATCAGTCATTCAAGGTCCTCTCAGCTGAATAATGAGATTGAGACTAGCCTGGACTTTGGGAGATCATTATCCAAAAACAAAAAACAAAACCAAAAACTTTAACCAAATTCCAGGTCAGCCTGGGGTGGAGCAAAACCCTACTTAGAGAAATAAAACAACAACAAAAACCCCATACTCTGCTGGCCCAGTTTTCAAATATCTTACACATTGTATCTGCATTTTTTTGTTTTTTGTTTTTTCAAGGTAGGGTCTCACTCTAGCCCAGGCTGACCTGGAATTGTATGTGCATATTTACATGTCACTTTGTGACAGTTTCAGTCAAGTTCACAGATTCCAGGCCTGACCCCCCCTGAGTGGGAGGTGTCTAGCTACAGCTCAAACCTAGATGCTAAAACTGATTGGTCAGTGTGATGGTTAGGTTTTGTTGTCAACTTGGATCTTTTTAATTATCTTGGGTGGGTCCCTGAGGATGTTTACAGGAAGGCAGCCTCTCAGCAAGGGGCAGGATGTAAAGGAGCTCAAAAAAACTGGAAGTAAACATCCTTTCCTGTGTGGGCCATGCAGGAAGGAAATTCCAGAGACTCAGGCAGCCATTAAGTCTGGGGAAGGGTTGTAAGACCCCACCCTAAGCCTATATAAAGGGGAAGGAATTATCTCCTTAGCTCTCCTGCCTGTTTCCTGTTCTGTGTGTGTGTGTGTGTGTGGTGTTGGTGATCGGTTTTTCTCTCTCTGCTTGGACCTGTGAAAGGGGAGCAGCCTCTTCTGCATTCTGGAACTTTCCCTGTATCTGTTGTAGAAATATCCAGTAACAGACAAAGCCTTCGCAGCAAGAGGAGAGAGGAGTTTTAATTTTACACCCAGTCCCGGGTGGTCCAAGCATAAATGAAGCATTGGCCCTGAACCCCAGTTACAAAGAGATTTTATAGTAGGATACAGAGATGTGTAGGTGACATTAGGCATGTAAATTACAAGCACCTAGCAACTCACACATTTACAATGGGTTCCGGAGAAGTTCAGATAATCCTCCCCAGGTATTCTCTGGCCTCAACTTTTCCTAACTTCCTTATCACAGTTAAAGCAATTACTTCTTTTGTCTCACTGAACTTCAAAGCTCTGGTAGTTTCTCACCTCATGTGACTGGACATCTGTGGCCTGAAGAATGTAACAATGAATATAGGCGAGGGGGCAGTGAGCTCATGCTCATTTTGCTATAATATATCTATAGCTACAAATAAATCCTTTCTAGGCCTTGGGAAGGTTAGGCCTTCCCTCACCATAGCCTAATGACTGAGGTGAGGTGGTGGGGAGGGGGGGGAAGATCAAGATTTTTCCCACATGAACCTTTTTCCTCATGATGGGAGCCCTCAGTTATCTTTCCTTCTGCTTATATGGCTGAGCAGCATAGATTTTGTTAAAACTGTAATGGAAGATTAGGATATCGCTAATATAAGAACACACTACTAGCTGGGCGTGGTGGCGCACACCTTTAATCCCAGCACTCGGGAGGCAGAGGTAGGAGGATTGTTGTGAGTTCAAGGCAACCCTGAGACTACTTAGTGAATTCCAGGTCAGCCTGAGCTAGAGTGAGACCCTACCTCGAAAAACCAAAAAAAAAAAAAAAAAAAAAAAAAAAAAAAAAAAAAAAAAAAAAAAAAAAAAAAAAAAAAAAAAAAAACCACACTACTAAAGGAATGTTACTCAAATTTGGAAGATTAGGGAGACAGAAATGTTAGAGTAAAATTAAAATTAAAATAAAAGTAGAAAATCTCAAGGTAAGAGGGAGCTAATTATTAGTAAAAGAAAATAAGAAAAGTGAAATATCTACCACAGAATGGTATGTTGATATGCGCCTCCCCCACCTCACCCTGCTCCTATAATCTTGCCTTTGTTTCCCTGTAATCTTGCATCCGTGGCCTGGCCGGAGGTCGGTAAATACTGAAAATGGCCTGGCCGGAGGCCAGTAAATATTGAGAATAGCCTGGCCGATGGGTTCTACAGATATGGAAAGAATGTGCAGATGCTCTGGTTAATGGAAAATCCTGTAAAGATTCCCCAAATTGTGATGTATGTTTGTTTTCTCTTTAAAGGCTCTGCTCAAACTGGGCTCTGAGCTCATTGCCTCTGTCTTGCTATGGATACGCATTGAGCCCTGGGCATGCCTGGCTATTTTTTTAAAAAATATTTTATTTATTCATTTCCAATCAGAGAAAGAGAGAGAGAGAGAGAGAGAGAGAGAGAGCACACCAGGGCCACCACCTTGTGGGTCTGGCATATGTGGGTACTGGGGAATTGAACCCGGGACCTTAGGCACTGGAGGCAAGTGCCTTAACCGCTGAGCCATCTCTCCAGCCCCTTCTGGCTATTTTTAATAAAACCCTTTGCTTGTTGCATAGGAGATTTGGTCAGAGTCTTCTTTTGAGTCAGGGGTCCGGGGTCCTAACAGAAACAGCAACTGTTTGAATGAGGTCTGTGAATACAAGCTTAGAGATAAGAGAGGTCTGAGGATGCTTGCTGTCACTCCTTTGTCTGTGTCTATGGGGTCATCTCTACTTCGAGAAACCATTGTAAACCAAATGCAACTTGTGACTTAACTTGCTTTTGTTAACTGGCCCTGCCATTTGGCCTGTGAATATGGCAAGCTTTGGTCAAGAAAGAAAGGTAGGGAGGAGGTGAACAGAGGCTTATCTGCATTTCTGGGAACCCATTTTAAACTTTGAGCTCTCCTGTGTTCTAATTGATTTGTTAATTTGCATGTGTAATGCCACATACATACACATCTCTGGACCCAGCTATAAAACCCCTAGTCAACTGGTGTTTGTTCGGGGCCAATGCCTTAACTATGCTTGGCCCGCCAGCATAAACTCCTAAATTCATAATAATAATAATAATAAATGAAACTCCACTCTCTTCTTGCTGCTGTCATGGCTTTGTCTCTTTGTCACAGGGAATTTCTCTAACAAAACCTCTCCCGTGTGCTCTCTCCACACTGGTGGCTGGAGATCTCTGTAACTCCCCATTTTCCTTTAAATAAGGTCGCCCACTATACCTTCTCCTCTGGTGGTCTATAATTTTCATTCTTTATAGACAAGGACTCGGGTACTCCTTGAGTTCTGAGGTGCACTGGAGATAGCTGGGTACTAAATTCTAATCCACCCCCATCCTAGGCATTAACATTTGAGGGCAAGAGCATCATACCACAAGGTTTTTATCCTCTGCCAAACCCTTCCTCACATGAATTCTGCTGAGCAAAAAACAGTTAGCATTCTTCACTTTTTTTTTTTTTTGGTTTTCGAGGTAGGGTCTCACTGTAGCCCAGGCTGACCTGGAATTCACTCTGTAGTCTCAGGCTGGCCTTGAACTCACGGTGACCCTCCTACCTCTGCCTCCTGAGCGCTGGGATTGAAGGCGTGCGTCACCACGCCCGGCTCTCACAGTTAGCAGTCTTAGTTCCTAAATTCACACTTACCCTTAAACACCACCACAAATCCATTAAAATGTATGCAGTTGCTAAATAATTAACATCCGCTAACAATTGCATGATGTAACTAATTACTCTTTAATTACTCCTGAGTGGCTGTCTACAGTTACCCATCTTCATGGCTCATATTTGATAGTCACTGTTCACAAAATGGAGCCCCTGATACATTAAGAGATAGAAAATTCAATAGAAACAATGCAATCCAAGGCTATTGTTACTATAAATCAGGAAATTACAAATGCTTTGAGAAAGCGTAGCACAGCCATTTCTACAAAGGTTCAAAGTGGGAAACTGCTTTCCTGAGCCGTTTACTCCCAATGTTCCAAAATCCACTGACACTTAGGATTTTAAAAAATTATTTATTTACGAGAGAGAGAGAGAGAGGAGAGAAGAGAGAGAAGAGAGAGGAGAGAGGAGAGAGGAGAGAGAAGAGAGAAGAGAGAGAGAGAGAGAGAGAGAGAGAGAGAGAGAGAGAGAGAGAGAGAGAGAGTATCTGTCTTCCCGGGCCTCCTGTCACTGCAAGGATTCTTGGGACCACTTTGTGTATCTGGCTTTTTATGTGGCTACTGAGGAACTGAACCCAGCAGGGCCTTTAACCTTGGAGAGTGGTTAACAGGCAATTAAAATGAAGCGTGAAAGCAGAGAGCCCCCTGGGAACAGAGCAGGTCCAGGATTTACCCCTAAGAACAGCAGCTCACTTTAATCCCAGCACTCGGGAGACAGAGGTAGGAGGGTCGCCGTGAGTTCAAGGCCACCCTGAGACTACAGAGTGAATTCCAGGTCAGCCTGGGCTAGAGCGAGACCTCAAAAAACAAAACAAAAAAAGAACAGCCACTCACCTGCATGGTCTGCTATGCCAAGACCAGGCCCCCACACACATGGGATGGGGACTTCTGGGTTGATCACCCTGAAATCTTGAACTCTGAGTCCTTGAGCCCTCAAGTGACCCCCTCTTTCCTATTAGAGGCTACCATCTCGCCCCCTCTTTCCCTAGGGTGAGTCAGGGCCCTCCTTCCTGGGGAGATGCATCTGCCCACACCTGGTTTTCAACTGGCATGGTGTCTAGGCCTGGGAGGAGAGGGGGAGCTGCCCACTCCAGCCAACAAGTGCCAAGGGGCCAGAGGTATATGGCAGCGAGCCTGCTCTGAGGGAGAGTTTATCCATTTGGGAACACTGTTCCAGGCCATGTGGTTAATACCCGGGCCTTATGGTTCCTGGAAGCACACAAAGGGAATGGAGCTCGGCACGCGAGGCACGCGAGGCAGAAGTGTGCGTGGGGGCGTGGATGTACCACTAGGAAAGTACTGGAGAGGGGCCCATGGCTCCCCTGCACAGGTCAGGGTGATGGAACCTGAGACAATGGGCAGTGCAAGCCTTTATAAGGGGGTGAGCTGGGGGTTAGAATTTAGATAACGCCCAGCAAAAATTCCAATGCACCCCAAAGTTTAAGGAGTACCCGAGTTCTTATCTACAAAGTTAAAGAATTAAATTCATAGACAACAAGATAGTAAGGTATAGTGGGAGACTTTCTTATATAAGGGAACACAGGGAGCTACAGAGTTTTCCAGCCACCAGTGTGGGGAGAAAACGTGGAGAGTTTAACAGAACTTAAGTTGTTTAGCTAAACAAGCAGTAGAAGAAAAAGTAACAGAGGGCTCCCATCATGAGAAGGAGAGGTTCATGTGGGAAGAATCTGGAGCCTTCCCCTTCTCCAGCCATTAGGCCTTACCTTCCTAAGGCCAGGAGATTCCGAGGTCCTTCTGCTAGCTTGCCATGTGGGGAAGAGAGCACGTTCTTCTAGGAAAGTTAATTTAAGTTTTCTCCAGGTGAGTCAGAGAGACAGCTGATTGGTTCATACCTGACCAGTCAGTTTTAGCCCCTAGGTTGTAGCTCTAGCTAGACACCTCCCACTCAAGGGGAGGGGTTTCTCTGGAGCTGCCTGACCCATCACACCTTTATCATAGGAGCACCTTCAGGGATGCTTCAGAGGGCCGGTGACTATGGGAAAGCAGGCAGACACGGCATCACTCAATCTTAGGATCAAAAAGAAGTCAGAGACACACGATCAGCGAATCAGGTTGCCTTAAAGAATCTGAAGCAGAGGCAGGAGTTCAAGGCCAACCTGGGCTACACAGAGAGGCCCTGCCTCAAACAGAAATAAATCTGGCATTCTGTGGCACCTCCCAGGCTGGAGTTGGGCACTCTCCCCTGTGTGTGCCACAGGACAGCTGGTCTTCCCAACTCCACCACACTCACCTGCTACAAATTGGACACTGGACTTCAGGAGCCATTTCTCTGTGTGGTCTGTATGGGCCTAATTGTGGACAGGTGCTTTCAAAGGTGGGGGGTCCACGAAGTAGCCCAGCAGAAGCCGATGGGAATTCAGTGCCCTGGGGTGAGAGCTGCCGGAAGGGGCTCAGCACCGCTTTGGTGAGTCCCTTAGGTGTTCTGATGGGGCTCCAGACTGAGAATCACCGGCCTTAAGTAAAAATGTGCTCATGTCTTTATTGATTTTTTTGTCTAGTTGCAGCAATTTCTAGGACTGGATGTGAACATCTCCAGCCAACCTCGCTGAACAGATTCCCCCCTTGAAGCTGGTTTACTGGATGTGGGAAATGTTTTCCTCACCCACGTACTTTACATTCATCTTTGTCTTTATATTTAATATTTTATTTATTTGAGAGAGAATGGGCATGACACCAGGGCCTCCAGCCACTGCAAATGAACTCCAGACACATGCGTCACCTTGTGGGTACTGGGGAATCACACCCTGCACCTTACGCTTTGCAAGGCAAGCACCTTAACCACTGAGCCATCTCTCCAGCCCCTGACTTTATATTTAAAATATGATTCCTGTGCATGTAGTTTTTTTAATTAAAAAAAAATCCTTGGGCTGGAGAGATGGCTCAGTGGTTAAGGCACTTGCCTCCAGTGCCTAAGGCCCCAGGTTCAATTCCCCAGGACCCACATAAGCCAGACCCACAAGGTAGTGGCCCTGGTTCTCTCTCTCTCTCTCTCTCTCTCTCTCTCTCTCTCTCTCTGCTTGAAAATGAATAAATAAAATAAAATAAAGCATACAAAACAGTAATTAAAAAAAAATCCAGCCAGCTGTGGTGGCACACGCCTTTAGTCCCAGCACTTGAGAGGCAGAGGTAGGAGGAGGATCACTGTGAATTTGAGGCCACCCTGAGACTACATAGTGAAGTCCAGGTCAGCCTGAGCTAGTGCAAGACCCTACCTGGAAAAAAAAAAAAAAAACAAATCTATTCAAGGACTGCAGAGATGCTTTAGTAGTTAAGGCACTTGCCTCCAGAGCCTAAGGACCCGGGTTCGATTCCCCAGTACCCAGGTAAGCTAGATGCACAAAGTGGCACTTACGTCTGGAATTCATTTGCAGTGGCTAGAGGCCCTGGTGTGCCCATTCTCACTTTCTCTATCTCTGTATCTCTCTGCTTGCAAATGAATCAAATATTTTTAAAAATCCACTCAAAGATGTAATATGGTTTAATTTGGAGGCTTTTAGGTGGTGGTGGTCTTTCTTTTGAGACCGGGTCGTACCATGTTGTGGGCTCAAACAATCCTCCCAAGAAGCTGGGCCTACAGGTGCACACCACACTAAGCTAATTTTCCTAATTTTCTACTTGTTCATCTTTTCTTTGAGGTTTATTTCTTGCTGTCTTTTGGGTGAAAAGCTCTAAGCCTGGGGCTGTGTCTCAGTCCTAGTGTCTAACATGTACAATGCCCTGGTTCATTCCCGAGCTCCACTCACACAAAAGGAATTTAGAGTAGCTTTTAAATCACACTTTCCACCTTTAATTACAGACTTCTCAGAGTCCTATTTCAGTCGTTGTTGGGTGAGTGTGCTGTGCCCTCGCCTGCGGTGGCGGGAATGGAACGCTGGGGTCCTGCTGCTGCTGCTGCTCTTGTTTTGGAGTCTCTTTTGCTGGTTTTTTTCAGCCCCCAAAACTTGATATCATGGCTGGTTTGCTCAGCCCCCATTTAGAACCTATAATTCTTTTCTTTTTTTTGGGGGGGGGGTTTCGAGGTAGGGTCTCGCTCTAGCCTAGGCTGACCTGGAATTCACTGTGTAGTCTCAGGCTGGCCTCGAACTCACGACGATCCTCCTACCTCTGCCTCCCGAGTGCTGGGATTAAAGGCGTGCGCCACCACGCCCGGCTCATTTAGAACCTATAAATGGCCCCAATTTGGGTCTCTAGGTAGGATTTACACCCTCCTGACTTCTATGGGCAGGAGATCTTCATACTCTTAATCTACTCAAATCTCCAAAATCTAATAAAGTCTGTTTAAACTTGAAAAAATATTAATTCACCCATTTCTTTTCAGTAAAACACAGGAGCTGGGGTAGAAAATGCCATGCAGTTTTCCTATTAACCACAAGGTGGCGATCTTATCCCAGGATTGCCACATTCTGGAAGGCCTAGTGCAGGAGGGGTGCATTGATAAAGGTAGGGGTTTTTTTAACTCTTTATTGATAGCTTCCATAATTATAGACCACAAACAAATATGATTCCCTCGCCACCTCCCTCATATCTCTTCCCCTCTCAATTAGTCTCTGTCTTGTCTCAGTGTCATCATCTTTTCCTCCCACTATGGGAAGGTATTATCAGGCACTGTGAAGTCATGTTTTTACCAGTAATTAAAGAGGACCTAGGTTTGTGTCTTCTGCACGATTTTATATTAATTACATTTCACATTAATTTGTGTGTAAAAAATCTGTAGAGGCCGGGCGTGGTGGCGCACGCCTTTAACCCCAGCACTTGGGAGGCAGAGGTAGGAGGATCGCTGTGAGTTCAAGGCCACCCTGAGACTGCATAGTGAATTCCAGGTCAGCCTGGACTAGAGAGAGACCCTACCTTGAAAAACCAAAAAAAAATCTGTAGAAAAATAAGGGACATATATAGATGATAGATAGATAGATAGATAGATAGATAGATAGAGAGAATATATATATATATATATAGATAGATAGATAGATAGATAGATAGATAGATAGATAGATAGATAGATAGATAGATATAGATAGATAGATAGAGAGAGAGAGAGAGAGAGAGAGAGAATATATATATATATATATTCTCTGTGACTTGGAGTTCTCTCTCACCAAACTGGGAGAGATTGGACTCTATATCATGTAAGTAAACAGAGTTAACACTTCAATTCTTCTCCCTTCCATGAGCTTCTCCCACACATGCTAAGCAGGTACTGAACCTCTCTGACTCCCAGCCCTGGATGCTTATTATATTATTATTATTTTTTTTTTTTCAAGGTAAGGTCTCCCTCTAGCCCAGGCTGACCTGGAATTCAGTATGTAGTCTCAGGGTGGCCTCCAACTCATGGCGATCCTCCTACCTCTGCCTCCTGAGTGCTGGGATTAAAGATGTGTGTCACCACTCCTGGCATTTTTAAAAATATTATTCATTTATTTACAAGCAGAAAGGAGAGAGAGAGAGAGAGAGAGAGAGAGAGAGAGAGAGAGAGAGAGAGAGAGAGAGAGAGAGAATGGGCGTGCCACTGCAAACAAACTCCAGATTCATGTGCCATTTTGTGCATCTGGCTTTATGGGGGTACTGGGGAATTGAACCCAGGTTGTTTAAGGTTTTGCAGGCCAGCGCCTTAACCACTAAGCCATCTCCCCAGCCCTCAGCCCCCAGCCTTAATCTTTTAAGAACCACATTTCAAGTCTCGCTCCTTTGCCTGGCCTTTCTTTCTCCTTCAAATCAAATCAGCTACGGGCTGTTTTTCTGTCTTTATAATTAAATTGTACAGACAGCCTTAGCTTCGAAATCATACCATCAAAACATTTAATATTCCACAAGGCAGAGGAAAATAATGTGAAAAGCCGAGAAAAGTAGGAAGGAGCCCAACCAACAGACAGGGATAGTATGGACTCCTGCCTTTCCCAAGAACCTTGGGGAAGCCTGACAGGGAAACATGGCAAAAACCGAGAGAAAGATCTGGGAGAAGAGCACTGAGGCCCAGGGCAAGGGCAGAAGGCCGAGGGGCTGGGGGAAGACAAAGAGCAAAGAAAGGCCAGCTACTCCAGGGCCAAGCGTGAATGAGGAGCGAGGGGCAGGGAGGACACTGCCTTGCCCCCGTCCTGTCCCTCCCACCCTCCCTGGGGACTGAGCCGAAGGCTCCCGGGTCCTGTGTCTGAGGCTCATCCCTGCTTCCCACGGGGACTTTGACCTCGCTCCCGGGCCTACATGGAGTGAACTAAGAGCTTAGCTACTTCCAAAGAAAACCTCCCAGTTGGCATTACAGATCCCATTAGAAAAAATATTGGGGAAAAAAGTGGACCAAAATTCAAAACAAGCATATAAACATAATAAACAATAGAAAATTAAAAATATTAAGCCTGGTGTAGTGGCTCACACCTTAAATCCCAGCACTCGGGAGGCAGAGGTAGGAGGATCGCCATGAGTTCGAAGCCAGCCTGAGACTACATAGTGAATTCCAGGTCAGCCTGGGCTAGAGCGAGACCCTACCTCAAAAAACCAAAAAAAAAAAAACCAAAAACAGCCATGAAGGTTGGGATGCAGCTCAGTGGTAGAGCGCCTGCCTCGAATGCAGGAGACCCTAGTTCAATCCCTGGTAACACAAAAAAGATCTCAGATTTCTTTATAGTTTGGCCAAACCTGGGAGAAAACCTCTCTCTCGAGCTGGGGCCCATCTAACCCTACCAACCAACCGTAGGCCGATAGCTGAGATTCTGGCAAGAGAGGACCCACCACAGTCATATCGTGGAGGATCCAAATGGAACCCCGCAGAGAATGACGGGATGAACAAGGGGCCCACAGCCACAGGATAAGCCAGTGAGACAGAAACCAATGATGTCGACACAAAGACCTCTAAGCT
>PVHP010048939.1:0-12367 GCA_004024765.1 Zapus hudsonius
AGCATGATCAAAAGAAGTCAGTCACAATTCCCCATGGAAATGGAATGATATTAGTTAAATTGTACAGCAGATCCAAAATTATTTTAATATATAAAATCATTTACCATAGGGAAAGCTGAAATGAACAAGGTGATAGGTGACATCATATAGCCCTGTCTTATAGTCAAAGGGCTCTGAGAACATAGACTTACATAAAAATGTAGATAAAAATATCAGTGTTCTTTTCACTGGGATACAAGTTTGACAGGTAATTATTAAGGCAAGCTGCTCAGAATGCTACCAATGAGATGGTGTAGTATAATATTTAGGAGAGATTTTAGTGGAAATTGACTCAAATGGTCAGGTGGGATGACAGACTAAGAGCCAGAGGAACAGCTCAGTGGTTCAAGGCACTCGCTTGAATGGCAGACTGACCGCTTCTGATCTCTCTGTCATTTACCTCCTTGCAAAGTATTCATAAAAAACACTTCCTATAAGTATACATGACTAGATTCTGTCTTTAATTTTACCATCAATTTTTACATCAATTTTCATGATAAGTAAGTGGAGAATGTCAAACTCTTCCCATTTCTCACAGCTATTTTTTTAAACTGTCATCCCATTTTCATTACAGGTATCTTGCCATATTTAGGATTTTTTTTTAAAAGTCAGTTTGTCTTAAAACTATTGAATGTACTCATCCTTTAAAAATGTCTTTCTTGGGCTGGAGAAATGGCTTAGCATTTAAAGACACTTGCTGGTGACTAGAGCAACTGCAAACATGGCTGAGCCAGTATCTCTGTAGAAAAGAGTGAAGTCTGTAGGGTCAATGCCCAGAAGTGGTATAGCTGGATCAAATGGTAGATCTATTTGCATCTTTTGCACAGCCTGACAGCCTGGGTTTGATCCCCCACTACCCACATAAAGCCAGATGCACAAAGTGGTGCATGCATCTGAAGTTCTTTTGCAGTGGCAGGAGGCCCTGGTACACACCTCTCTCCCTCTGTCTCTCTCAAGTGCATAAATAAATAATTTTAAATGTCTTTCTCAATCCAACTTACTCATATTTATATTTAAAATATATTATTAGTGGTAAGTTGGAAGATTACATTCTTCAGGGGGAAAAATGTCCCAGTCTCTGTGTTTATGTTTATCAATTTCTGTGGTGTAAATGTTTCCAATCTGGCTGATTTAAAACACCCAGTCTATCATCATTGAGTGTAAATCCGGGGAGAGATTTGTACAGCTGGTTCTCGTGAGTTGGTGTGAGCCAGTTTAAACAGAATGCAGCACACCACCAGGAGAAACACGCTGTAATTTCACCATATGCGCATCTTGATAGCCTTTGTCCCTTCTCCTCAGCCCCCACTGAAGACCCTCTTCATTCTATGCAGTCATTCCTCTTTTATTTTCTCATTCCCTTTCTCCTCCTCCATCCTTCATGTTAAAATGGGGATGGGCTCAGAATAGTGCGGGTCTTGTGGGGAATCGGTGATGACAGTACCCCCCCCCCAATGCTTCTTTCCACCTCAGAGCTCTTACATTCTTTCTGCCCTTTTAAACGTGTTCCCTGAGATTTTGAGGCTATGATAGATCACATTTAGTGCTGAGCTCTCAGCGGCCTCTTGATTTTTAACTGTGATGAGCTTTGAGTCTCTTCAGTGTTATCCCCATCTCCGTAGGTCAGGTTTTCTACCCAGCAGTGAGAGCCACACTTGTATTCTTTCTCCACCTTCTCTGATAGATATGGCTCATTCAGTTGAGCTCTGGACTTTCTCTTGTCATTGTCTTCTTGAAAAGTCTTATATTTCTATGGCATTTGCCACCATCTGTAAACAGAGGGTTTTCTAACGAAAAGTGAGGTCAGCATTAATCACAGCAGATGAACATACACATTTAGAAAGATGTTGACGGGCATAATGGCTCTGTTTAGCCAATGAACATAGACCCCTCTAGGGTCTATGGCCTGCCAAGTGGTAAGCATTTGACTCAGGTCTCAGTACCAAGTATGAATTCCTTCCCACTGACCAGATTTCATATCCAATCAGAACAGTTGATGACCCACATAATTTATGTGCCACTATTGCACTCATGGACATATCTTGCCTGGCTGCTTGATTTTGTAGCTTTCAGGATCCACTGCTTGTTAAGACTATTGGTGACTTTTCTCTCCCAGTAGTTCACAAGCTTTCTAGTCCTATGGGTGCTAGCCAGCAGGAAGATGACTTTCATTTCAGTTCCAGTTTGATTTCTTAATGTCCTGCTACTGTAGTAGGTATACCACTGATTTTAACCTATATAACGATGCACACAGCCATACATGGAGTTTCTCAAAATACATATAAGGAGAACACCCATGTAACTCCATCAAGGTCAAAGAGTAGCATTGAAGTCTACCACATACCCCTTTCATTCGAGTACCTCTCTTCCTCATTAGAGTTAACGACTATCTGCACTTTTAGCAAGTGCCTTTAACCACTGAGTCATCTCTCCAGCCCCTTATCCTCACTTTTTGGATAAACTCTCCTTGTGATTCCTTAGCCTATGTATTAATTACTTAAGGAAAGGTGCATTTATTTCAATTTATGGTTCCAAGGGGCAGAGGCCATCATTGTGGGGAAAGCACAGAAGCAGGACAGGAAGTGTCTGGTCACCTTGTATCTAGTCTAGAAGCAGAGACAGACAGACAGGAAGTGGGGCAGGGTTAAAAACCCTATGGCCTGCCCCCAGTGACCTACTTCCTATAGGGAGGTACCACTTCCTAAAAAGTCTACAACCTTCCAAAAGACCACCACCAGCTGGACCATGTGCTCACACGCATGAACTTATGGGAGATGTTTTATATTTTCAAACCACAGCAGCCTTATACAACACAAATATATGTCCCTAACCATTCAGGTTTAATTTGGCCTGTTTTGAACTATGTAAAGTTAAAATCATGTTCTGTTCATTCTCCTGCTATTTATTTTATTTGCCATCACATTTGTGAGCCTTGTCCATACTGTTGTATGCAGCTATAGTTCATTCACTTTTATTGTGGGGTAATATACTATATTAATATACTCCAGGATATTCCTACAGCCAAGCTGCCCAGACCCACGAGAGCCGATTGATAAATGGATCACGTGCACTAGTTGATGTCATATTGGGAGCTTGAAATTGGCCATGATGGGGAGATTTACACCATGGAAATTGGCAGGTGCTACAAATTAGAGCTCTTCCTCTCTGTCTTTACAGCTGTCAGCATGCCAGAGACTACGTGAGGATATAATCTATTCTTCGGGGCACAGGCATCTGGTTTATCTCCAGTTTTTGCTTTGAGCATCGCTTCCATGTGTGTTCACACTTTAAGGGAGAGTGAAAATACTTGGTCATCTGATACACACATGTTCACTTTTAATGCTAACATCAAGTCATTTTCCCAATTTCCATAGGTCCCTGGAGCCTTAAGAAATGCAGCTTACTCTCATTACTAATCCTTCACTCTTTCCTGTTGCCAGACTCTGAAACTTTACCAAGATTACTTCTCAGAGTTATAATTTTGTGATTCCTAAAGACATGGACTTTTTTTGTTTTACTTCTTTGGTCCATTTGATATTTTTTCTTGTGCAAAATACTTGTTCAGGAGAGGCAAAACGGTTCAGTTGTTAAAGGCACTTGCTTACAAAGCCTGCCTCCCACTTCCCAGTTCCCATGTAAAACCAAATGCACAAAGTGCTACATATGTCTGGAGTTTGTTTGCAGTGGCAAGATGCGCCCATTCTCTCTCTTAAATAAATCAAAACATTTTAAAAGTACTTGTTCAAATATTTTACTGATATTTTTTTCTTTCTACTGTTTTTAAGTCTTTTATATATTCTGGATATTCTAATTTGTGCATATAAGGTTATAAATTTCCTTCTATTGTTTATCTGTTCCCTAAAGAACAGTGTTACAGGTGCTGTGCTATTAACAAAAATCACCTGTTTATAGTTAATATGGATACATTTGTACAAACTCCAGATTCATTATGATCTTACGTGCATTAATTTTGTTCGATATCTTTCTTGCTTTGTGTATGTGTATAATGTGTTGTGTGTGTGTGTGTGTGTGTGTGTGTGTGTGTGTTGCCCCACATGCTCTCCTATGATAAGGGGTGCTTACCTAGGGTGGCTGGAACAGAATGGTGGGTGTCCTGCTCTCTCGCTCTGGTCTTTGCTTTTGATCGAGGGTTTCTTTACTGCTTCAAGAGCTTGTAGAGCTCCATAGTCTCCAGCTGGACTGGGCTTAGAGGCACCTCGACCATGCCGGCTGTTTGCATGGGATCTGGACATTTGAACTCTGGTGCTCCTTGTGCTTATGCAGGTAACTCCCTTAACTGCTAAGCTGTCTCTCCATCCTTTGCTTGATACCTTTTAATCTTGCTTTAGTTCTCTTAGCCTGGGCTACAGCCAGCTAAAGTGGACACATTTTCCATCTGCCAGACTCAAAGAGACAGGGAGAAAGGAAGGAAAATTTTGAAGTCCTGTGTTCTTATCTGTCTCCTGGCCCAGATAATTTTAAATGTCCTGTGCCCACTGCACATGGTAAAGAGAAAGAAGGAAGCAAACAATTATCAGATAATCATATGTCATACCTCTCCCCCAAAGCCACCATTTACTAATAAAACTGTACTTCCCTTTATCTCTAGGAGAAGTTGCTTCATACTTATGAAACCTGAAAATTGCCCCTCACTGTAAAAACACTTCTGAAAATGAACAAAAGCTAAGCAATATCTTTACAAAGCTGCTACAGAAAAGAAATTGTCACTAGAGAACTCTAGGTCCTTTCTGCAGCTTGTTGGCCTCACTGATAGAATAATTTACAAAGGGATTCAGAAGGAAATTTAAGGACAATTTTATTGGAGTCAGAGAGGAAACAACAGGGTGGGGAGCTATCAGGAGGAGGGAAATGGATAAGAAAAAGAAAAAAAAATGATACTTTTGGAGCCAGAAGTCACGGAACACATAGACTCAGCAGGGAAAGTCTGCAGGTAGCTGCATTGGGGGGTGGGTGTCCTTAACAGGGGAAGAATGCTCAGACTCTGAGGCAAAGCATCTTAGAAGTTTGATCTGGTGTCTGGAGAAGATACATGGAAAGAGGGGAAAGGAGCTGTGTAAATTTCTCAGTGGTTAGCGCTGGCTGAACAAGCCTGATAGCCAGAGTTCAGATCCCCAGAATCCACAAACGGCTGAATACAAGTAGCAAATGCATCTGTCATCCCTACAAGCAGTGGGAGGCAGAGGCAGGAGAACCCTGAGGCACCAGGTATGTGCACCAGCTAGTGTGGTGTTCACAGTCACAACAAGAGAAACCCTGTCTCAGGTAAGAGGTTTCTTCACTCACCTCTTACCTGTCAGACAAGGTAGGAGGTGAGGACCAGTACCCCAATGTGTCCTCTGATTTCCACATGTGCATCACACACACACACACACACACACACACACACACACACACACACAGGCAACAGAAAGAGGGGAATGAGAAAAACCTATTCTTTATTACCCAGCCTTCACTGGGCAAGGGAAGATTGTCTACAGTAACTAAGTACTATCAGCCATATCTGAAGCAGTTCCTGACCATTAAACGGGCTCTTTCTATTAGAAAATGTCCCAAAGAGGTCTCTGACATGAGAGGCACCTCCTGTCTGCATTAGAAAGAATATTATTGTCCATTTGTACCAGATGATTCTGACATAGTTGTTCATATTTCCCAAATAGTGCCTGAAAAGCCACTGGCTGATATTGGTCCCTTGGTTCCCTTCCTTCCTGCCTAGCATCCCCCATCAAATTCAGAGAGCCAAAAGTTTTCAGCTCAAGATCTGTCCTCAAAATAAACAACCATGAAGTAGTGAAAAAACTGCAAACACTATTCTCTCATCACAATACCTTTCCCCTTGAAGATTTCAACTCTTGCTAAATAACTTTTAGATCAAAAAAAAAAAAAAATCCAGAGCAATGCCAAAGAATTTCCAAAAGTATCCTTAAGGAAAACAGGACACACCAGAAGATATAATATGTATTAGAAGAAGGGATCGGCTTCCCTTTTCATAGTAGAAATGCAAATTAAAATTACATTAAGCACTGGTGGCACACACCTATAATCCCAGAACTCAGAAGGAAGAGGTAGGAAGATGGTGAGTTTAAGGGCAATTTGGGCTGCACAGTAAAAGAAACAAACTGAATTGTTTCTCAGCCTTTGGCTAAGATAGATTGCAATATCTGGTCTTATCAATTTAATTTCACATATGTCCTCTATATTAAATAGATTTTGGAACCATTAGATGAAATAGGAGCTTGTTCTGTGCAGTGCATTCATTTCCCTGGAATTGTAGCTCCTCCAGGATGAGTGCACCCCTTGGGGACATAAAAAATGGGGGTACACTAAGATGTCATTTATCCCATCATATTGGCCAAAAAATCCCCTTTGACTACATACTCTCTTGGCAAGGCTATGAGGAGGAAGACAGCCTCATTGTTTGCCAGCAGAAATGCAAAACTGGACAATGGCAGTAAAGAGAGATTTGGCAGTATCTGGCAAGATTACATGCACATTTACCCTTGACCTAGCAGCACTGTGGGCTAAAGCAAAACCTGGAAACAATCCAGATCCCATCAATAGTAGATGGACTCACAAGTGAAGAGTAATTTGCAGCTTTATAACCTCGCAGAGAATGACGGATGAACAAGGGACCCACAGCCACAGCCATTCAATCAACACAGGATAAGCCAGTGAGACAGAAACCAACGATTTTCGACAAAAGACCCCTAAACTCACAACATTAAAGCAGCCTTAATACTCATCCACCACGACTCAGGGAACTGTGCGGAAGAGGGTGCAGAAAGATTATGAGAGCCGTGGTGGGGGAGACTATCCAGAGGCATGGCACCCCTCAGTAACAACATACTAGGGCCAGGAGAACCTGGCTGAATACTAGGCTATCCATGGTCTCCTATCACAAGGACTGATCCAGACAACCCATGGAGGAGAATATCCAGCTGACTGGGGATGGGGGAGGGAAGCATCGGGGAATTGGGGATAACAACTCATTGTTTGCCCACTAGATAATGTAACTCATTATGGACAATAAAAAAGAATATAACAGGAGTATCTCCAGTATGTATTAAGTGAAAAAGTAGAAAAATATACATTATGCTACCATTTTTATAAAAGGGAGAAGTGCATACAGTTATATATGTTATGTGTGTGAGAGAGACCTGCCTCAGAAACTATTTTCTTGCAGAGCTAGGATTTGAACTCAGAGCCTTGCACAGATAGGCAAGCACTCCTGCTAGTGAGCTATATCTCCAGCTAAAAAACAGATCTCACTCTGGGTTCCCATTGGGTCCCCAGTCCTTATGATCTACATTGAAAGAATTCAGATAAACATACAGTGTTGAAATGGCTAGTTTATTTCAGTATAAAGTAATGGAAATGGGCAGTAATCAGAGAGTTTTAGGTACGTTTTGTACCATTCTTTAAAGTCTCTGGGTGCTGGAGAGATGGCTCATCGATCTGGGCACTTACCTGCAAAGTATAACAACCCATGTTTGGTTCTCCAGTGCCTATATAAAGCCAGATGTATAGACGGCCCATGCATCTGGAATTTATTTGTAGTGGCTGGAGGCCCTGGTGCACCTGCATTCATTCATATTTATATTTATAATATTCATATTCATAATCATATTCTCTCACACACATAACTGTATTCACATCTCCCTTTTATAAAAACTTTGTTGGGACTGGTCTAGAGCAGCTTGTGATTTGCTGCCCACCCCTTCCTCTCTCTACATGGAACTCTGTTGTTAATACATCATACCAGAAGCCAGTGATGATGCTGTCTCCTCCTCACCACCCCACCCAGCCACGTGACACTGGCTCCCCATCTATCAATGTTCTAGTCAGCTCCATGTTTCTGGGACAAACATCCAACCAGACACAGCTTATGGGAGGAAAAGGGTTTATTTCAGAGTTAGAGTCTGGGGGAACTCCATCAATGGTGGAAGAAGCTGGTTCTCTTCCATAGATCCAAGCAGAGAGACACCAGCAAACAGCCAGCACCACAAAACCAGCAAGCACAAACTGCCAGAGCTTAAACTGCTCTCCACACACACCTTAAAGCTGGGCTCAAGAACTGCCCCAAACACACCTTAGGGCTGGACCCAAGATCCATCCCCAGTGACAACTCTCCCAGGTGGGCTATTGGAGACCCAAGTTACAAACTCAATCCTTAATCAGAAACATGAGTCTACAGGGCCATACATTCAAACTACCCCAACAGGCATCTCCAAATCTATAAACCCTTTCACATATTCCTGTCTGACATTGTTTTCCAGGGCCTTTGTCCAATATTGGCTTGCCCAGTCCAGGGGTCACAAGTCTTACCCTCCCCTAACTGCCTTGCCAAGGTGAAGTCTCCAGAGCTACTGCTATGAGTTCCTATTGCTGGCATCAGGTGATACACATGAGTCCAAACATCTCCCCAGGCTCAGGGACCTCCATTCCCTGAGATTGTTCTTGGCATGGTCCTGTACTGTCTTATGGGATGGGCAGTGCACACAAGTGGTACTTTTCCCTTTCAAATAAAACACAGGAACCTTTATCCCAGGCTTACTTTTCCAGGTTTGGAAGATCTAGAGAGGCCAGGACCAGCCTTGGGTGGAGGGGCAGCAGATAACAAGACACCATCCTGCAAACTAGGTTTAGCTTTTCCAAGCACATACTTATCATGAAAGCATGGGGACCCGAGTTTGGATCCCCAGTACTCATGTAAAGTATCAGATATATTGCTGGTATGTGGCTATAATCTCAGCACTGGGTAGGCAGAGCCAGGGAGTCCCTGGGGTTCACTGAGGCTAGCTAGCCTAGACAAATGGGCCAGCACTGTGTTATCAAGAGACCATGTCCCAAAAAATCAGGTGAAGAGTAACTGAAGAAGACCTCTGATGTCAACTTCTGACCTCCACACACCACATGCACACACACACACACACACACACACACACACACACACACACAGCAAAATAAAAAGAGCATCTCCAGAGGTATTCTTCCTCAATAGAAAAAAAAACCTTAAACCATTATACAAGAGAAGACACACGTCATTAAGGGAAAGAGTGTGGAGAGCCAAGCTCCTAGAACACCTTCATGGAAGGTCTTTTAAAGAATGCTGGGAGAATGAGACATAAGAAGGATGTCAGCATGACTTGATGAGGGAGGCACCAGGAGAGAAGGTGAAGAGACCACCTCTGTGATTTAGCCTGTCACTGTCCTGAGGTCACTGTATAACCTGGAGCTGAGGTCCCAAGTTCCAAGGCTCTCTCTACGCATCATTGGCAAGGAAAGGCCTCATAGGTTAGACATGAAGTGTCCCACACGGCTCATGTGTTAGAGATGGGAGCTCCCCAGCTTGGGATGCTATTTGGTTTTGGAAACTGTGAGAGGTGGGGTCCAGCTGGAGGAAATAGGCCACTGGGCACATGCCTTTGCAGGTTATCCATCATCCCCAGTTCCTTCCTTTTCCTGCTTCCTATCTGGCATGAGATGAACGACTTCCCCTTCCACAAGGTACCACTGACAATGCTCTGCTTCCCTATCTCTCCAGAACCAACAAAACCAAGGAGTAAGGACTGACATCTTTGAAACCAGGAGCTAAAACAAATCTTATCTCTTTTAACTTGATCTCACAGGCTTTTTGATCACAGCAGCAAGAAAGTCAGCGTAGCCTAGGAGGGTGAGGCTCTGATACAAAACATCATTCCACCCCCTGAACCTCGATCTCATCTTCACTGAAGGAGACAGGACAGGGAAAGAAAAGGTGGTTGTGGATAGTTTTGTGTTCATGGTGGCCAACTGACTGGGGGTGGTGGTGAAAAGAGAAGCCTTCCCTTTGTAGAGGCCAAGCAGCAAGGAACATACATTGGGAAAGAGAGGCTAGCATTTCCCCCTCATGTTGGGCGTCCCCATCTTACTAGCACAGGGCTCCACAGGGAGGAGGGCACATAATGCATAATGCAGAATCCAGTGGTCTGTGGGGAGTGCAGCTAGTTCACAGCCAGCTTGGAGCTAAGAACTCAAAGAAGATCCCTGAATCTTAGCAGCTGACAAGCCTGGCTGGTTTCCGGTGCTGCTGGCAGCCCCCACTGGAAATCACCAGATAAGTTTTGTGGTGGAACACAGCCATGATTCTCAGCCCAAATGCTGCAATTAGAGGGAGACAAAAAGCTGATCCAGAGGAACGTGTGGCTGGTGAGGTACTGGGGAATCTGAGGCTGAAATTTGGGTTTGGGTAAAAGCTATGTAAATTATAGAAAACTGAGCCCAGGGGGGTAGTGGGAAGCTGTCTGTAGTCACAATTTTGGAGAGACTGACTCAAAATTAGGCCATGAAAATAGGAATTTGGTCTTTCTTCACTTTCATTTTGATATGTGTTTTTTTCCCTTTTAGTTAGGATTTTATTAAAATAACTTATGTTTTATAGAAGAGACTTACATATAGGCAAATTCATTTTCTGTGACTTCTAGAAGTTGAGGTAAGGCCTTTGATATGCTGGACTAAGCTATACCCTCAACCCTTTTTCACTTATTTTGAGACAGGGTCTCCCTAAGTTGCCCAGGTTGGCTTTTAGCTCACTTTGTAGCCCAGACAGGCCTTGAACTTGAAATCTATCTGTCTCAGTCCTCTAAGTAACTAGAATTACAGGTCCATGCCACCAAGTCCTGCAAAATAGGCAAATTCTTATGATTCTTAGTTTGCTTAGCAGTATGGCTTCCACTAGGAAATGAGGATGTGAATAAGTGGGTATAACAGGTTTTATGAATGTATTGAGGTTCTCCAGAGAACCAAGCCAACAATAAGAGACATGTGCTCTCACTGGAAATATGTGCATGTGTCTGTCTGTATTATCTAGTCAATACAGATTATATATAAATATGATCTGTATTAATGACTTTTCACATTGCTGTGATCAACACCTGACAAGAAGCAACTGAAAGAATGAAGGATTTATTTGGCTCAGGGAATGAGGATATGGAGTCCATTGCTGTGGGGAAGCACTGGTGGGTAGGATTAACTTAGTCCAGGACAGTGGGAGCTTGTGGTAGAAGACCACAGCATGGTTTCCCTACATCTCTGTATATCATGAAGCAAATAACCCCAAAAAGAACCAGAGCAAGGTTAGGATGCTCTAGCCCCTCTGTAGCCCCAAGTCTGCCAACTAGGCCTGGTGTCCAAAAAGTTCTTCATCCTCCAAAAATAGCACTACTAGCTGGAGACCAAGCATTCAAGCACATGAGCCTGCAGAGGACATTTCACAGTCAAGCCATAACAGTATCTTATGTTGAGATTTAGTAGGAGATATTAAATCATACAATTACAGAGTCTAAGAAGTCCGTGATCGTCCAAGCTGGAAGTCCAGGAAAGTCAATGATACTTTGAAATCCTGAGAGCTGATGATGAACATTCTAGACCATGTCTGAAGGTCTGAGAACCAGGAGTCACAAGGGCAGAAAATTGCCTTCCTCAGAACACATTCTTCCCTTCTGTGCCTTTTTGTTCTGTTCAAGTCCTCAGTGGTTTGGATTGATGCGTTCCTTCCCACATAGGAAGGACCACCTGTTTTATCTGGTTTGCCAATGCAAATGCTGTCTCTTAGAAATATGCTCAAAGACACCATCAGAAACAAGACTTAGCCAACTCTCTGGATATACTAGGGTCCAGTCTAGTTGATACATAAAATTTATCACAGCAAATTCTATGTTATGAGCCATGGTATACTGGCACACTAACTCTCCCTGGGGAGAAATAAGCAATTATCTGTAGTATTTGCTGGCGTTTGTATGAATGTTTCCACTGTGACTAACATTGTGCACATATGCATGTGGATTTTGTCCTGCTTTGTTTTGAGACTGTTTCTTGCAATCTTGGCTGGCCTCAAGCTTGCTCAAGGATGACCTTCAACTTCTTCTCCATTCACCTCCTGTCGCAGTCAGCCCACACATCGCTGGGATGAATCTTCAAACCAGGCACAATTTGGGGGAGGAAAGTATTTATTGAAACTACAGATTGAGGGGAAGTTCCATAACAGCGAACAGGTCTGAGCAGAAAGAGAAACCCATCACCAACACCACACACACAGAACAGCAAACAGGCAGAGAGGGCAAGGAGAGAATTCTTTCACCTTTATATAGCCCTAGGGTGGGGTCTTGCAATTCTATCCCAGACTTAATGGCTTCCTGAGTCTCTGGAATTTCCTTCCTGCACTGCCCACACAGGAAAGGATGTTTACTTCTGGCTCCTTTGAGCTTGCCCCTTGCTGAGAGGCTGCCTTCCTGTGAACATCCTCAGAGACCCACCCAAGATTACTTGAAAG
>PVHP010048940.1:0-12324 GCA_004024765.1 Zapus hudsonius
CACCACCATGCCTGGCTTTTATTTAGGTGCCCGGGATCCCCACTCAGGTCTTCATGCACTTTACCAACGGCGCCATCTCCTCAGCCCCATGTAGAATGCCCAGGGCTTTGAGTGGCGGGCCAAAGGCAGACGTGTGTCTCTGCCATCGTCTCTGGGACCTGAGGTCCACTTGGCTTCTGTGGGTGCTGGCAGCTCTGCACGCACCCTCTTTCTAACCCGGCAGTGGAGAACTGTTTTGTGATAACTGGCTCAGGCCCTTTCTGTGTCATCATGTGCACGCCAGGCGGGGACCTGTCTCCACTGGAGTTGGCTGACGTGAACGGAGATGGCCTGCGGGATGTGCTTCTCTCCTTTGTGACATCCAGGAACGGGAGTGACGAAGGTAAGAGGCTGTCTTTCAGAGGCTGTCTCCCCAGGGACACTGTACAAGAGAGCCTGCAAGGACGGATCTGACAGACGCGATGTGCCTCCTCTGAAAGAAAGCTCATTTCTAGAAACCAGCGCGAGACACTGCTGGAGGGCACTGTTAGTGGTCACCTAGACCATGCAGCAGCTTGCCCTCAGCCTGCCATAACAGCCTTAGTATTCACTCGAGTCTACCCCAGCCCGTTTTCCACTGCCCGTTCCCCGACCCTGGCGGGAAACCTTGGCTGCGATCTTACAGATCTTCACACCCAGCTTGGGTTTGCTCTGACCCCGTCTGCCCTCTGCCTGGGGACGCTGGGCGCTGTGGAGGGCATCCATAGGCTCCTCTGCTTGCCAGCTTCCAGCTGGGCTTGGCCGAAGGGGAGCATGGCAGGAAGCTGGAAGGGAGAGAGTGAGAAGTATTCCCCTGGCTCCCTCCTTCTTGGGGTTATAGAGTAGGATGGCTGTGAACTTGACCACTGGCCACAGCTGCTCTCAAGTGGCCCTCCTAGAGGACTTTCTTGTCTGGCTTTCAAAACCCTCTTCCTCCTTTGTCCCTTGGACCACAGTAATAGTTCTGAGAGGCTGGGCTGCCACCTCTGGGATCCCGACGCCTGACCACCTCTGGGCCAATAGTCTCGCTGTAGCCTGGGCTGTGTCCCCTAGCTGAGGGTGCTGTTTCTGGGACCCTGTCTGTTGTGAGGGACAACCGCAGAAACCAGTGGAAGCATGCTGCATGTCCAGCATGGTCTCTCCTGCAACCTCTGCTGAGGTGCCAGTGACCTGCAGCTGATACAGGAGCCCTAAGCCGGAGGCTGAGGAAGTCATTCAGGCCTCGGAGCAAATGCCTCGCTATGCTTTAGACCTTTCTGCCCTGTGCATCTGCTGACGTTATTGAAAATGCTTTTCCGAGAGGCTGGCTTGATGTGTGGTAGATATTCTGTGACAGAGAAAGCCTGCAGCCTAAAGCAGCTTTTCATATAATCGCAGCTCCATTGTCTTTTCCTGGCCTGCGACCCATTTCTCTTTGCAGTAAGTTTAGGTCATTCGGTGTTCTTTCTGCATGTTTCACTGCCTGTCAGGATGGACAATGGCTGTGGGTTTGGCTATCAATCGGGCCAGCCTGATTTGCCCACAGATTGTAAACATAAGTGTGCTGCTAATGCGTGGCACTTCCTGTGTGCTGTGCCTTCTTGGAGCACATGGCACATGTGAGCAGCTGGTACTGCAGATGAGGAAACAGACCCAGTGGGGTAAAGGGACGTTCAGGCTTTGAGGTTCGTGTCCTCAGTCCCTGCGCCACACAGCTGACCCACGACCCTCGCTGTTCTGTGCCACTGGGCAGTGGGAGATTGAGTCGTCACTTGCTCATGACGCAGTCAGTGACCATGCATTGGATGCTGACTCTGGAGAAGCCTCCTTGTGGTCTAATGGGGTGGGTAATCCATTATGCCCCCCCAAAATAAAAAAATCCGATTCAGAGAATGGATATGAACTCAGTAGGGCCCCAAAGCAGTGGACACTAATGAGTGTAACTACTACTGGTCATCTGATCTCGGTGGCAGCAAGGTCTGAGACTGCAAGCCACACCTCAGTCTACTGTTTTTAGGTCATGTATTTAATTAGTAATACTGAGGACTGGAAAGAATGAACGTTTAAAACTTGCTTCCTTACCAATGTTAGAGGTAGCTGAAAGTGGACGGTGCGTGAGCTGAGTCAGGATGCCCCTGTCCTGAAAGTGCAGGAGACACACGCAGGCTTCTTTACTAAGAAGGTGAGGTGGTCTAGCTCCTCACCTGCTTCCTTCGGACCTAGTGTTATCTTGCCAAGTGTCCATTTTTTAAAAATTTATTTGAGAGAAGAAAGAAAAGAGAGTGAGAATATAGGTATGTCAGGGCCTCTTGCCTCCTCCAAGGAACTCCAGATGCACGTGCACCCTGGGCATCTGGCTCCTCGTGGGCACTAGGAAATTGAACCTGGGCTGCAGGCCTTGCAAACAAGTATCCTTAACCGCTAGGCAATCTGCTAATCCTCCAAGTGTTCTTTCCTGCCTGAGACTAAATCATCCGAGTCCCTGGAGTTCCAGACAGCAGGACACACTGATCATTACCACATGCAATCTTCAGGTTTATGTTATTTTATTTTATTTTTTTGCTTTTTTTGAGGCTGGGTCTCACTCTAGCCCAGGCTGATCTGGAGTTTATTTTGTAGCTCCAGGCTGGCATCAAGCTCACTGGGATCCTCCTACCTCAGCCTCCCAAGTGCTGGCATTAAAGGCATATGCCACTATGCTCGGCTCTATTTTTTTTTTTTTTTTAAATTTTTTTTGGTTTTCCGAGGTAGTGTCTCACTCTAGTTCAGGCTGACCTGAAAATTCACTCTGTGGTCTCAAGGTGGTCTCAAACTCATGGCGATCCTTCTACCTCTGCCTCCCAAGTGCTGGGACTGAGGGCGTGTGCCACCACGTCTGGCTTCTATTTTTTTTGGTTTTTCGAGGTAGGGTCTTTCTCTAGTCCAGGCTGACCTGGAATTCACTGTGTAGTCTCAGGGTGGCCTTGAACTCACAGTGATCCTCCTACCTCTGCCTCCCGAGTTCTGGGATTAAAGGCGTGAGCCACCACGCCTGGCTGGCTTCTGTTTTTTAACTAAATATTTTTATTTGAGAGAGAGAGAGAGAGGAAAGAGAACAAAAAAACATGAGCATGCTCCTGCAAGCAAGCAAACTCCAGATGCATGTGCCACTTTGTGCATCTGGCTTTTCGGGTGTCCTGGGGAATTGAACCCTGGGTCAACGATCTTTGCAAGCAAGCAGCTTTAACCACTGAGCCATCACCTCAGCTCTATTTTTATTTTATTTTATTTTTGAAGCTGGGTCTCTAGCCCAGGCTTATCTGTAACTCATTCCATAACCCAGGATGGTCTTGCACTCACAGCAATCCTTCTAATTTAGTCTTGGGAGTGCTGGGATTAAAGGTGTGCACCACCAGGCCTGGCTTGCTCCTGTCTTTTATTCGGCAGACAACTGCTTCCTTTGTGTACCAGGCATTTTGCAAGGCACTGAGGACTCAGACATTAATGAGACCATGTTATCCTCAAGGACATCACTAGTTAGTGGGGGTTGAGGTGGTAGACAGGTGACAGATGTGTTAGGAAAGGCACAGAAGTGATGTAGGGAAGCAGCCTAGAGGCACCCACAGCTTCTTGTCTTACATGAAGTGTGTGTGAACAGAGATGACACACACCTGTGTTTACAGACCCACAGGGGAGCAGAGCGTGTTTCTGCCTGACCACCATTCACTCTTGCTTGTGAGGCCTCCTGCTTATCTCTCCTTCTCATCTCCTCCTCCTTCCCTTTCTTAACTCTTATCTTGTGCTTTTAGGTGGCTTACAACCAACTGCCAATCTTGTGTGCCTTTCTGGGATGAATGGCAGCACATTGTGGTCCAGTCCCCTCCCGGAGGAGGCCCAAGATATCACATGCTTGGACCTGATGCCAGGAAGTGTGGCTGAAACCATCTGCCTTGTGACAGGGACACGCAAGATGCTCAGTGCGTTCAACACAACATCAGGTAAAGAAGCTTTGTCTCAGGGTGGCCTCGAACTCACGGCAATCCATCTACCTCTACTCTCCTGAGTGCTGGGATTAAAGGCATATGCCACCACACCTTGCTTTTTTTTTTTTTTTAAGACGCTGTCATAACTGGCCTGGAACTGGTTTTGTAGTTCTGGTTTGATGTAGGGGCAGGTGGTGATTCAGGGAGTAAGATAAGAGGCGTGGGAAGATGGGGTAAGTAGATCCTTGCTCCAACTTGTTCTTTGATAAGATGGTGCTAAACTGTTAAAAAGGCCTGGGGTTCTACATTGGCTCTCTGCTCTGCTCTTTGTATAAAAGCCAAGGGACTTTCACCTCTTCCTATTTGAAGTCCAAGTGTGAGACTGGGTGTCAGTGGGTTGAAAATGTCAGTAGCCAAAAATCCCCAGGCTTGTTGAGGCTGTAGGTGTGAGGTGTGGCCTTCTTACTTTTGGACTTACACGACCAGCAGGATGAAAAAGAATCTAGCATAGTGAAGTCCCTTGCAGAGTCCTAGGGTCCTGTCAGTAAACTTGTCACCAGGCACTAAATAAGGACATCCTTCCCAGGTCTAGAGATTGTGGTTCCCTAGTGGGGTGAGAGCCCAAGCTGTCCTGGAACTCACGGAAGTCCTCCTGCTTCAGTTTCCCAGGGCTGGGATTGTGGACCAGCTAGTGAGGTGCTTCTACGTGACAAACAAAAACAAGGGCTGCAACTGGGGCTCAGTTGGCAGAGCGCCTGCCTAGTAGTAATAAAACAGCACACACCCACATTCCCAAAACTTGAGAGATGGAAGCAGAAGAATCAGAAATTCAAGGTCATCCTCATCTACATAGTGGGTTCAAGGCCAGCCTAGGCTGCATGAGACCCTGCTCTTAGCTCTAGGACCGAGGTTGTCTTAAAAGCCTTCTGCAGCTTCTCTGGTGCTCATACACATGACCATGAAAGGAGCCAGAGTTGGGCCCCTTAGTGGATGTAAGCAACTCCCTTGGACAGATACTGTCCTGCTGCCCCCGTGAAGCCAGCAGGAGTTTCCTGGGGAGATGTTGGCATCTCCATTTGATAATAAAAGTAATCCAGATGTGAGGTTGTTGTAGAAATATCCAGTAACAAACAGACAAAGCCCTCGCAGCAGGAGGAGAGGGGAGTTTAATTTTACACCAGGGCCTGGGGCGTCCAAGCATAAATGAAGCATTGGCCCTGAACCCCAGTTACAAAGAGATTTTGTAGTAGGGCACAGAGATGTGTACGTGACATTAGGCATGTAAATTACAAACTCCTAGCAACTCACACATTTACAATGGGTTTCAGGTACAGAGTAGGGTATGTGACATGTAAATTGCCATCACCTAGCAGTTCACACATTTACAGTGGGTTTCAGGAAATTCAGATACTCTCCCCAGGTATTCTACAGCCTCATCTTTCCTAACTTCCTTCTCTCACAGAACTTCAGAGCCCTAACAGTTTCTCACCTCATGCAATGAGATCGGCCATCTGGCAGACAACTTTCTGTAGAATGTAACAATGAATATAGGGGAAGGGGCAGTGAGTTCACGCTCATTTTGCTATAATATGGTTATTACATGGCCCTGTAGCCAGAAGGTTTCCTGCTCCCTTACCTCCGAGAAAAACTAAGGAGAAGACATAGGAGGGCCTGCTGGCTGGGCTTCAGCTCCTTGGGGGGCAGGAAGCCAATGAGTGAGCGCCTGTTTGTTCTCCTTAGGGAAAGCTGTCTGGACTCTCAACCCAAAGTACCTGTCCAACGGTACCCTGGCCGCCCCGGTCGTGGTGCTGCCGGACCTGGATGAGGATGGCGTCAGAGACCTCGTGGTTCTGGCAATCGGGGAAACGCAGGTAGGGTCTCTCAGGATGAGCGCTTCCATGTTGTTGTTATAAATGCTGCCTGGAAGCTGCTTCTCTTTCTTCGACTGAACTCGATTTTCATGTTGAGGTGAGTGATGAGCATCGTGAGGCCACTTTCCCAGCAGCACCATGGCGCTTCTGTGGATTGTGGCCTCAGCAGGCTATAACCTACCCAAGCTCAAGTTTCTTGCTATGTATACATGGAAATGCCATATATATATATATATTGCTTATGAAAATTAGAACTAACACATTTAAAGTCCCTGAAGTATTATACTCTTTTTTAAATCAAGTAAATGTTAGCTTTATTATATTGTATATATTTAAATTATTTTTTGAGGTAGGGTCTCGCTGTAGCCCAGGCTGACCTGGAACTCACTCTGTAGTCCCAGGCTGGCCTTGAACTCACAGTGATCCTCCTACCTCTGCTTCCAGAGTGCTGGGATTAAAGGTGTTCACCACCACGCCTGGCTCAGTATTTAAATTTTGCTTCGGCCATAAAACAATAGGGTAGACTGATGCCAACCTCCACACACACATATGAACTTGCATACCACACATGCATATGCATACAAAAAAAGAAAGACCAAAAACTCTAATCACATCAATGATCAGAGGAAGGAGTGACTCCTGTCTATAATCCCAGCACTTGCGAGGCTGAGGCAGGAGGATTGCTACAAGTTTGAGGACAGCCTCATCTACCTAGTGAGGTACAGGACATCTGGATACCCTGTCCCACCTCTTCCTCCCACCAAGATGGACTTTGATTCTAGTACAGTGGCCCCTTAACTCATGCCCTGTAAGCCATAGAGCTGGTTATTCTGTCTATAGAAAAGTAGCAGTATTTCTCCCAAATCTCAAGAAAGACTAATGACCAGAATTATCTCAATTTTAACTTTTTATTCCTGACTCATTTCTCAGAGACAAAAATTATGTGCAAAAATGTGGACAGAGATGATTTTTGTCTCATCTGATAGCCCATTTTAATTTCATAATAAAGGATCTTGGAAATGCTCTCTGTTAATTTTCTTCAAGCTACGTGGTCCCAAAGTGGATCCATAACAAAGATTCAGAAATTAAATTAAATTTTTATCTATTTTATTTGCAAGCAGAGAGATACAGAGACAGATTATGGATGTGCTAGGGCCTCCAGGCACTGAAGATGAACTCCAGATGCACGTGCCTCTTTGAGCATCTGGCTTCACGTGGGAACTGGGGAATTGAACCTGGGTCATTAGGTTTTGCAGGCAAGTGCCTTAACCACTGGGCAATCTCTCCAGCCCCCACATTTATTTATCTTCTTAAACACATTCAGAAACCTAGGTCATTTTGTTTATTCTTTTAGTGGCCCTTCACACCAAGAGGTCCTTGTTAGAAGAGTTAATTTCTCACCTGTCTAGATTTGACTCCCCAGTACCCATGTGAAGCTAGATGCATAAAGTGGCACTTACATCTGCAATCCATTTTCAGTGGCAAAAGGCCCTGGTGTGTCCATTTTCATTCTCTCTCAATTAAAAAAATTATATCTGGGCACCGTGGTGCACACCTTTAGTCCCAGCACTTGGGAGGCAGAGGTAGGAGGATTGCCATGAATTTGAGGCCACCCTGAGACTACATAGTGAATTCCAGGTTAGCCTGGGCTAGAGCAAGACTTTACCTTGGGAAAAAACAAAACAAACAAAAAAACCTGTGGGCTGGAGAGATGGCCCAGCAGGTTAAGGTGCTCACTTTCAAAATTTAACAATCCGAGCTCAATTCTCCAGTACCCATATCAAGCCAGATGCACAAAGTGGCACATGCATCTGCAGTTCCTTTGCAGTGGCTGGAGGCCCTGGTGTGCCCATTCTCTCTCTCTCTCTCTCTCTCTCTCTCTCTCTCTCTGCTTGCAAATAAATAAAAATAAAATATTAAAAAATTTCAATTTATTTGCAAGCAGAGAGAGAGAGATAGATAGATAGATAGAGAGAGATTGAGATTGAGATTGAGAATGAGCATGCACCATGGCCACCAGCCTCTGCAATTGAACTCTGGATGCATCTGCCACTTAGTGCATTTGGCTTTGTGTGGGGACGGGGAAATCGAACCCAGGCTGTTAGGCTTTATAGGCAAGTGCCTTAATAGCTGAACCATCTCCTCAGCTCTGTGTGTGTGTGTGTGTAGGTAGATAGATATATACTTTTTATATTTATTTTTTGGTTTTTTGAAGTAGGGTCTCTCTAGCCTAGACTGACCTGGAATTCACTATATAGTCTCATGTTGGCCTGGAATTTACAGCCATCCTCCTACCTCTGCCTCCTGAATGCTGGGATTAAAGGCATGTGCCCCCAGATATTTTTTAAAAAAGAATGTATTAGCTATCCCTCTCGGTTTTGTGATAAACATGAATTCTATTTATTTCAGTAGGAGCAATAATAGAGTGCTATGCTATGTCATTTCACTCAAAACTTCCTCTAGATCATTAGTAATAGAATAAGTACTTTTTTTCTGGGTACGCGGCAAACAGCATCTCTGGTCCATAAGAATTTGCAATGACAAACTTTGTCAAAATGTTATTAAAACCAAGGGATCGGTACAATCTCCCTATTTCCCAATTAATTCTCTTCCCTCAGAGGAAAATTCTGGGGCTGATAGACTATGGCCTGAGGGCTACACTTGGCCCACTGCTTGTTTTCACAGCATTTTACTGCAATACAGTGACTTCAGTTCATTTAAATGTTGCCTATTCCCACTTTCCTGCTGGCCGGTAGAGGTAGAGTAGTTGCTATGGAGACCATGTGGCTGGCAAAGCCTAGTATTTTCTGTCTGGCCCCTTCACAGAAAAGGTTTGCCAATCTCTGAGGGTAAAGTTGACAGTGGCCAGCTCAAATATCTGATGTTATAACAGCAGAGCAGCCTGGACTGATGTTAGTTGGGGCCAAACATTGTTGGGGATTCTGGGTATGGAGTGAAGATCCTGCATCAGCTCTCTTGTATTTATTTAGCTGTGGCTGGAATTCTGTGTCTTAGGACATTATGCACGCAGCGAGGAATCGAGGTACTGTAGAGGTGCCCTTTGCACATACCTTCCTTCCTCCCTCCCTCCCTCCCTCCTTCCCTCTCTCTTCTTTCATTAAAAAAATTTTCATTTATTTAAGAGAGAGAAGGAGAGAGAGAGAGAGAGGAGAGAGAGAGAGAAAGAAAGTATGGGCACATCAGTGCCTCATGCCACTGCAAAGATGTATGCCCTACTTTGTGCATCTGGCTTTACATGGGCGCTGGGGAATAAAATCCAGGTCCTTAGGTTTTGCAGGCACTGAGCCATCTCTCTATCTCCTGCCTCTTCTTTTTTTTTTTTTTAAAAAAAAATTATTTATTTGTGCGTGTGAAGTGGGGAGCATATATCAGGGGAGCATATATATGCTGCATACACAGGATCCTTACACCACTTTTGGCATCCTGATTACATGAGTAGTTTGGGAATCGAACCCCAGGCTGGCAGGCTTTGCAAGCAAGCACTTTTAACTGCTCAACCATCTTCCCAGCCAATCATCTGTTACTTCTAGGGAGATAAGTGGAGCAGGTCTGGCTTTGTGCTTTGCAGCCACTGGAAGTGTTTCTGAGCCCTTAGCTCATGAGGAGGGGACAGTGACCCCTTGGGGCAGCTGTTTGATTAGGAACCGAAAGGATTGACTCCACCCTTTCTTCCACTTCTGCAGCCTGACCTGTGCTTTCTGCTGGTGTCTGGCCGAACAGGAAACCCAGTGGGCCGACCTGTGAAGTACAACATTGTGGGAGTGGGGAATCTGATTGGTCCCCAGGTTTACATCACCGCCAGTGGGGCTGTCTACATCCTGTTTGGCTTTGGTAAGAAGCAGAGCTGATGATTTTTTTCCTAATTCCCTGGTGTTGGTGTAGGGCCACTTGTAGGGCAAATGCTTGCTGCAGGATGCAGAACCTTCTTGGGTCTCCAACTATGGGGTATGTCACCTCCTCCCCAACTGCAGGCCACTACTCGGCTTTCCCTTGAAGCATTTCTTCTGGAGAGAGCCAGCTGATTGGCTTTGTCGCTCCTGCCCAAATCCACCCCCACCCCTGCACAGTGCTGTTAAATCCAATTTCTCAGTGTTGGTTCTTCCTGTGGACTAGGGAATATACAAGCTGTGGCCCTGCGGGACATTTTTGTTCAAGCCCAAAATCGAGACAGCTCACCACCCTCTCTGCTGATAGAAGAGCCTGAATGGGAGAAACGCAGATCCATCAACCTGTCTGAGCTCATTGACATTTACAGGTAGGGCTCACGCTGTCCTCAGGCATTGCGAGGTCTTTTGGGAACTCACAGGCTGTGAAGTCTCTGAGTTAGGCAGGGTAATGACTAAGGGCAGAGACTTGTAGGAAATAATGGTGACCTTGAAAGGGGTGGGGAGATAGCGTCAAGTGCTTACTTGCAAAGCCTGATGTCTTGGGTTTGATTTCCCAGTATCCACATACAGCTAAATGCACCCAGCAAACTCTTCATGTATGGAGTTAGCTTGCAGTGGCAGACCTTGGTGTGCCCACACCCACATTCTCTCTCTCAAATAAATAAAAATATCTCTATCTATCTATCTATCTATCTATCTATCTATCTATCTATCTATCTATCTATCTATCTATCTCTATATCGAGTAGAATGGGCTATTGTAGCCATGGAATGCATATTTGTGTATTATACCCAAATAATAATTGAAATTATTTAGAAAGAAATTTTTTCTGTTTTGAACATAAACAGAAATTTTTCTTGTCATTATTCCCTAAAAGTACAGTGTAACAACTATTTGCATGGTGTTTACATTGCCACTGGTATTACGCGTAGTCTAGATTTGAGTATAAGTGTATAAGTGCACCGGAGCATGAAGGCCATAGGAGACACCACACCATTTTATGTAGGGACACGAGCATCTGCAGGGGGTTTGGCGTTAACCCCACACAGACACCAAGGACACCTGCTTGCTGTTGTAGTCAACTTTCTTGTGGCTGTACAAATAACCTGACCAAATGGAAGCTGATGGGAAGAGTGGATTTATGTTGGCTTACAGACCCGAGGGGAGACTCCATCTTGGCAGGGAAAATGATGGCAGGAGCAGAGGGTGGACATCACCTCCGCCACAGCACTGCAAACAATGGCAGGAAGGTGTGCCAAACACTAGCAAGGGGAAGCCGGCTGTAACCCCCATAAACCCACTCCCAACAACACACCTCCAACAAGGTTCCAATTCTAAAACTGCCATCAGCTGGGGATCAATCATTCAGAACACAAAGGGAGACCCCTGGATCAAACCACCACACCTGTCTATGGAAGCAGGCAGACACTGGGGATAGAAAGCCAAAACAGATGCATTTGGGGACTTCACTCATACCAGAGACATGCGCTTGGGTTTTGTTCATTCCAGCGATGGGGTTGAGCTGCTCCAGATGGTGAAGGCGCCGGATTCCAACTTCAGCAACCTCCTCATTACAACCAGACAAGGCCTGGTTCTGCTATGGGGGCAAAACCTTACGTCTTACTGGACACTGAGCCTCCAAGGCCTGCGCAGGTTTGTGGTGTGCTCCTTCTCATGTTTGTTGCTTGGGACAATTTCTCCAACTTTCAGAAACCCTAGAATGTTTGCTGGTTCTCATGGCTGTGGTAAGAGAGGGGAGGGGAAGGACTACCTGCTTCTTGTCCCTGTTCACGGCATCCTTGTCTTTGCTGGCAGCCAGCCTACCCCTGGGTATTTCACCGAGGACCAGACACTAGACTTCCTTCTGCAGACACAGGATGGCGTTGGAATGAAAAAGGTAAGACACTGGTATTCACATAAATCATAACCCAGAGCCAGGCATGATGGTGCATGCCTTTAATCCCAGCACTCGGGAGGCAGAGGTAGGAGGATCGCTGTGAGTTCAAGGCCAACCGGGAACTCCAGTGTGAGTTCCAGATTAGCCTGGGCTAGAGTGAGACCTTGCCAAAAAAAAAAAAAAAAAAAAAAAAAATTGGGAGCAATATAAACGCATTAGGCAAAAAAGGGATATCTGTGTGTATATGTGGATCCAAATCAGATGCAGGATCACTGAGTTTTGTGCTGCATCCTGTAGACATAATGTGGCTGTGGACAGAACCCCTGCTCTGGTGCTGGGACAGCTAGACCACACAGCTCTAGACATGGCCGGAAGTGCTGCCGTTTAGGTCTGTACCAGGCACACAGGGCACCCGAGGGAGTTGAGGTGTTGTGTCCATCGGAGTGGTCCTTGCAGAAGCATGGGCAGAAGAGAAGGTGCTGAACTTGCATAAGGCCCACAGACAAGCTGTGGGGTGTGGATGCCATGGTGGAGGCCAGAGGATTGACTCCTCATGGAATGGTCAGTTCCAGGGACACAAACATCCCCTCAAGAAGACTCTTCCAGCAGCGACAAGTGGAAGGTCAAGGGGTGTGATAATGCTCTACTTAGGCCCTAAGAGCTGAAGGTTTATTATTATTATTATTATT
>PVHP010048941.1:0-12345 GCA_004024765.1 Zapus hudsonius
TCTTGCTTCTGTTTTCCATCTCCTATGACAGAAGTAATGTCCAACCTCTGCTCATTTCATGCTATCTCCTACCATCATGAAGCTTTCCTTTTAGACTGTAACACAAAGTATAACCATTCTTCCATCAGTTGCTTTTGGTCAAGTGCTTTCTCCCAGCAACACAAAGTTAATGAGGACAGAATGTTGGTACCAAGAAGTGAAGTCATTGCTGCTAGAAACCTGACTCTCTGGCTTTGGGCCTTTTGGAACTGATTCAAGAGAGGAATGTGGAATTCAACTTTTTGAGGCACCAGCAAACTCTTGTACAATGGCTGTTCTGGTTTACAGTTTCATCAGCAAGTATGAGGGTTACAATTACTCCTTGTTAGTATGAATAATTTTCTATTTTTTACAATGACAATCCCAACAGGTTTGAAATGGTATGTTATTGTGGTTTTGCTTTTCATTTCTCTATTTAGTATTTTTCTGGGCAACATTTTAGGTGCTGTTGGTCATTTATACCTTTTAAATATTCATTTATATATTTGAGAGAGAGAGGAGTAGGGGAGAGAGAGAGAGAGAGAGGGACAGAGAGAGAGAAAGAGAGAGGGGGTATATCAGCACCTCCTGCCACTCCAAATGAACTCTGGACTCATACACCACTTTGTGCATTGGGCTTTACATGAGTACTTGGGAATTGAATCCAGGCCATCTAGGCCATCAGACTTTGTAAGGAAACACATTGGACCACTGAGCAACTTCTCCAGCCTCAGTTATACAGGTTAATTGAATAAATTTACCCATTTTAATTAAGTTCTTTGTCTTTCATTATTAATTATTAAATAAGACTTCACTTATTTTTAAAATATGTTTATTGCTATTATAGCAAATGACTGCAAAGGTCATAGTTCAAAATAATATGAATTATATTCAGATAATTTGATAAATTGAGTGGTCCTCCAACTATTCATGTCCTTATGACCTAAGACTATGCATGAGACCTTTGATCAATAAAAAGGGGATTTTTTAAAATGTGATTAAATAGAGAAGGATCTTGAGATGGGAGGATCATCCTGGATCACCTTTGTGGGCTCAGTGCAATCACACAGAGCTTTATGAACAGGGACAGGAGTTTCACAGAGAAGGACTTGAGACAATGGGAGCAGAGTTGGATGAATGTGATCTGATAATGTAGGAGGGAACCACAAGTCAGGAAGCCTCTGGAAGCTTCCAAAAATCAACACAGCTCTCCAATGTGTGAATTTTAGCTCCTTAGCTCTCATTTCTGAGCACTGCTATCCAGAACTGTCAGATTTTAAACTTTGTTCTGAGCTATGACAATTTGTTAGAATATCAAAAGAAAATACCAATGTATTTGAAGACAGGTGATATATTCAAAGGTGTAATAAGAATTTTAAGGTTCTGATAAGAGATAGTAAGGTGGTTTTCACAGACTGTGTTTCAAGACACAGGTGTGGTGGGATCACTGAGCACCACGGGTAGATGCACGGCCATCTCTATCCTGTGTGCTGATCTTCTCCTTGGTCTAATAGAAGTAATAGTTGGCAGACTTGGGCTTTTTATTAACTTTTTTATTGATAGCTTCCATAATTATATACCATAAACCATTATGATTTCCTCCCCTCCTCTTCCCAGCCACCCCCATATTTCTATTTTTATTAGAGAAGACCATTAGAAACCAGATGTCACACCTCTTTATACATTATATATTCTCCCCCACCATGACTCTTACAATCTTTTCACCACCTCTTCCGCAAATTTGGGAGGGATATTTTAAAACTCAGATGTCAGTGGAATTAAGCTCATCATAGCAGGGAAAGCATGGTATAATGTGTTTGGAAGTGGGGACATGGGATAGAGGCTGTTCACATCACTGCAAACAAGAAAGAAGAGTGTGACAGGAATCAGAGGCTGGGTATAACCTTAAAAGGTCCACCCTTAGTGACCAGCTAGACCTCACTTCTAAAAGTTTCCACAGTTCCCAAAGTAGCACTGCCATCTGGGAAATAAGCATTCAAAACAGGAGCCTATATGGAGCATTTCACATTCAAATCACAACATCCTGTATTTGGCCCTCAAGAGCTCATGGGTGTCTCATAATGAAAATGCCTTTAGTCCAATCTTGAGTCACATATATTATGCAGAACAGAAGTAAGGAAGACAGAAACTTGTTAAGTGTTCACATTTTCTTGTCAAATCTTCTTAGTGCTCAGCAGAGGTCAGTAGTGGAGCATAGCAGAAAACAGAAAGGAATGAAGACCGTGTGAAGCATGCAGGAACACACTGGGCTTCTTATGTATATTTTTTAAGATCCAATTAGAGCTATAGCTTGTTAAATAATAAATAAGGTTTTGCACCTTGCATTGTTAGTTATCTTCATAGATGTATAACTTATATTCAATAGAAGTACTTCAAAATAATGAAATCAGAGTTTTGATAAATGTAAGCACCATAAAACCATATTTTTCATCACCCCCAAAAGTTCCCTTGGTCCTTCCTCACTTATCCTTTACTGCTATTTCTCAGTTCAGGTAATTTCTGATTTGTTCACCAGATTATATTTGCTCCTTTTAGATGCAAATTGTATTTGATCTTTCATTTTTTAGTATTTTAAATATAAAGAGAAATAACTACCAAATTATAATATATAATAAAGTCTTATGTAAATGCAATATTTTATATTTTATTTATTTATTTATTTTCAAGGGAAAGAGAGAGAAAGAGAGAGAGAGAGAATGGTCATGCCAGAGCCTCTAGCCACTGCAAATGAACTCCAGATGCATGTGCCACTTTATGCATCTGGCTTCTTGTCAGGGCCACTTGCTACTGCAAAGGAATGCCAAATGCTTGGGCCACATTGTACACATATGACATTACTGGTACTGGGGGATCAAATGTGGGATCTCCAGCTTTTCAAGCAAATGACTTAACTGCTTAACCATCTCTCTAGCTTCTGAAATGTAATTTTTTAATGGGACAGCTTCCCTATGAATTCTTACATTGGAAATAAGTGTCCTAGTAAGTAGGTTGTAAGTGGATATATTGGTTCTACTAAAATAATTCATTTTACCATTTTTCCTTTTAAATAAGTTAAATAATATTTTTAAAGATTTGTTAATTTTATCAGGCATGACATAGCTTACTTCTCAATTTGTTTCTTGACAAGGAAGTCTCCTGATCATGGGAGAATTCAGGTCAGCTTGTTTGCTTCATGGTTGTTCACAGAGCACATGTAGGGTAGAGGTAAGCACAATAGAAGATTTTGAAACGACTCCCAGACAGAAGTCATAAAAATGATTTCTAAATAAGCCCTGACAGTTCCCAAGTGTTATTGCTTAAAACTCAAGGAACAGTCTAGTAATGGACTAATGTTTTTGTAATGGTTCTAATGTGTCCCCATAGGCTTAGGTGTTCGAAACAACCCCCATTGTAACTGTGCTGAGAGATGGTGCTTCCTAAGAAGTGATTGGATTACAAGAGCTTGATTCATGTTGGACTAATGGTTCATTTACTATGGCAGTGGGTTAATTACTGAGTGAGGATCATTGTTATAAAGTCCATTTGATCTTCTCTTGCTTGATCTCTCTCTCCTCATGACCTTTTCCTTCTACCGTGAGATGACACAGCATAAAAGCCCTTAGCAGATCCAGCAACATGCTCTTAGATTTCCTGGCTTCCAGAACTGTGAACTGAAAACATTTCTATTTGTTACAAATCAGCCACCACTGGATCTCCTGTTATAGAAGCAGCAGCAGCAGCAAATGGACTGAAGGCATGATTTCAAAGTTTGTGTGCCCCTCCTCTCGTTTTCCTGCTTCATTGCATCCCAAATATGGAAAATATGACTCCTCCCATTTGCCTGTTACTGGTTTGGGCATTTTTTTTTATTGTCCATAATGAGTTACATTGTTTAGTGGGCCAACAATGAGTTGTTATCCCCAATTCCTCATTGCCCCCCTCCCCATCCCCCGGTTTGGGCATTTTTGATGCAACTAAATTCAGAAAAAGATGTTACAATATGCCAAAACTGAAACAGGATTACAGTCTGCGTTTTAAAAAAAAACTGCCAGCAGGGCGTCTTGAAGATCTTACACCTCCAGATAAAGTATTTTTTCAGGAATAATCTGACTTCAAAGAAGGGACAGGTTAATATCAGAAGCTCTTTGTTCTAATCAAATGTTATTTAAATTTTTTTGATTGGCCAAACATGTGTAAATTCAGGTGCTGAGTATTTAAAAATGTACCTGTGAGCCACTGGTGTTCTGAGAGCTGACTATATAGTCTTTAGATTTCACTGTTTCCTGCTGTTGGCTTTACTGATGTGCATGGACCCTGTGCCTATCCTGGATGCCACGCCCAGTCAAATCCAAAGTGCTTAATATTTCTTCTATTCTGGAGGCTGACTCTACTCTGAGTTGTCTGCTTTCTTTGTGGAGAAGTTTTTCTGTGATTCAATCTATTTTTTTTTCTTCTGTTGCTGACTTTTGGGGGTAAGTCTAACATATGCAAGCAAGCACTATACCACTGAACTTGGTGCCCAGACCTGGTATTTTAAAAGTTGCCCTCATATCTATCTGTTTCTGATCTTTCTAGAACTCCAAGTTGACATATTTTCAGTCTTGAGTATGCCCTATAAGTTTTCTTTCATGCTCCTTTGCCCATTTTCTTTTCTCTTTCCTTCTTCTTTCCTTCCTCCCGTTTTCTGCCTTCCTTCTTCCCACCCTCCTTTCATCCATTCATCCATTCATTCATTCCTTCTTTCCATCTGCCTTTTTAGTGCTGGGAACTAAACCCAGCACCTTAGGCATATGAGGTGAATATTTACGACTAAGCTATATCTCTGTCCCTCTTTTTATTCATTTTATTCTAAGATAAGGTATTACTAATTTGTCTAGGCTGGCATCCAACTAAGTTGTTTCCCTAGCCCCTAATTTTGAAATTTTGGAGGCAGCTTACTGATCTCTATTTTTATGGGTTTGGTTACAACAGTGCTATTAGTTTCTTTTGGTGGTAACAAGTTTGTCTCATTCTTCATTGTGTCACCATGAATTGATGTCTATGTTTTCTGATGTAGCAATCACTTCTTCTGGTCTTTGCAATCAGGTAAAGAGTTCCTCCTCCTGAGTCCCTGGGCATGTGGGATAATATTCAATTGAGCAGAGTTAGAGCTGGGCCATACGATTGTTCCTGGCCTACTGTGAGAACACAGTTGTGCTCAAGCAGGCATGGATCCTGGGTTTTCTCTGGGTAGATTGGATTGCTTCCAGGACCTTGGTCAGGAGACATGATGCTACCTTAAAAATATGTATCAATCAGGGTTCACTGATGCCAGGCCTGTTATCAGGATTTTAGACAGGCGAGTTTCCCTCAGGGTCCTGGGTGAGCTTCTACTGGTTTATTAAGTTATTGCCTGAATAGAGAGCATTGAGATGGACTGTGGATGAGAGAAAATGAAACAGTCCAAGAGCTAGTAAGACTCCATAGCCAAAATTCAAGTTTTTCAGAACAAAAACCCTAAAGTCGTATAGATAGACATACTCCCTTCAGATTCCAGGGCACATAGGACTGCTAGGAAGTCCTACAGGCTACATCTGGCAGGGTTAAAGCTGAGTTATGGCACTGCTTCAGGAACTTCTCATGAGGGAAAAAATATTAATACTCACAGCTATACTTCAGAGACAGGAAATGTTTGTGATGATACAGAACTATGATCAGTCAAATGTGGGTCATCCACAGCACTCCTCAAATGCAGAGATTAAAAACAAACTAGTTAAACTTGGCCAGATGTCCTGCACTTGCATCTGTACCCTCAGGCAATGCCACTTGGACATGAAGCCATAGCATACTTTTGGGGTATATCAGTGAGTGGGTCTTTCCGATGCTGGAAAATCTGAGGGGTGCAAACATTCCATCTGTTGCTTGTCTGGTCTCCAATCATTCCTTCAAGTATGCTGGTGTGGGATAAAGTACAGAATCCAGAGCTCCATTCTATTCACTTCTTTGTTAAACAGAAGTGGACAGCAGGCTGTCCCTTACCTATGAGCCATCTGGGCTTACAACATGCAGAATTTCATCATTTCTCAGATCTCATGCCTTGTGTCATGTGAAAAGTCTCAGAAAATGTACTGTCAGCTGGCACAATGGAGACCTAAGCAAGTTTATTACTTTTTACAGGAGATGAAAATGCTGATTATTATAATATAAATAACCATCTGTTTCCATGACAATTTAGAACCTTGAAGTGTTCACTGTGAACCTTTGCAATGACTTTCTGAGACCCATAAGAAACAAATGCCATCCTTGCAGCTGTGCAGGTCAACTTTGTAGAGAATTACACTGAGGAAACTCTTCCTTTGCTCCATGTACTTTCACCTGTGCGAGCTTTGTGGTGTCCTGTACTGATGTTAGGATTATCCCAAGTAGTGTCCATCTCCTGTAATAATGCCAATTCTAGAGCCTTTTAGAGCGCCTTCTAGTGTTATACAAATAAATTCTGGTGTAATTAGTCAATCCAAACATAGATGTTTGAGAGATTGTCTTCTAAAATGATTCCTGCAGAGGAACATGGGACCTCAGTTAACATTGAGCCTGTAATTAGCAAGTGATGCTCTTTTGCTTGACAAACTAAATCCCTTGCATTTTGATTATGGCATGTATTGAAGGTGAAGTTAAACATAGCTAGAAAAATCATAGACCTCAGAGTACTGCATGAAGTCCCACTCACATAGACTGGAATTAGACAGGAAACCTACTCTCACTTTGATTTTCAACATAGTATTTAAGCCATAGTTCAAGCAATAATACCAGAAAAAGAAGTAAAAGAGATACAAATTGGAAAGAAATAAGTCAAACTAACCTATTCACAGATGAAATGATTCTATACATAAGAGATCCCAAATTTCCACCCAAAACTCCTAGAAGTGACTATTCTTTTTTTCAGTAAAGAGGCAGAAGATAAAATCAATATACAAAAATTAGTAGCCTTTGTATATACCAATGACAAACATGGAGAAAGAAATCAGGGAAGTAGTCCCATTTACAATAACCACAAACATCTAAATATCTTGGAATATCCCTATATTAGTCAGGGTTCTCTAGAGGAACAGAACCAATAGAACAAATTATAGTAAAAAAGGGATTTATTGGATTAGCTCAAGGCTGTCACACAATAGCAGTCCACAAGCCAGAGAGTCAAAGAACCTGTAGCTATTCAGTCCATGTAGCTGGATGCCTCAGCCGTCCCAATCCAGCACTGAAGGCCTAAAGGCTTTCTGGAGAGCTGCTGGTCTGCAGTCCAGGCTGGAAGGCTGAGGAATCTTAATTCCAATGCAGATGAAGGGATAGATAAACAGGATAGATGTACATCCAAGTCATGACAAGCACCAGCAGACAGGCAGGAGGAGAAAGGGATTTCCGTCTCCTTTATATAGCCTTAGAGCAAGGTCTTGCAACACTTTCTCGGACTTTTTGCCTTCTTGAGTCTCTGAAATTTCCTTTCTGCACTGCCCTCCCAGGAAGGGATGTTTGTTTCTAGCTAGCATGACTTCTTGAATGCCCTGAACCTCCTTTCTCTCTTCAATTTGGAAAAAATCTGACACACAACACTCCAGATTACTGTGGATTGCTAACAGGTCAAGTTGACAACAAAACTGAACCATCACAATTCCTAACTGAGGAAGTGAAAAACCTATACAGTGAAAACATAAAAACACTGAAGAAAGAGTAAAATAAGAGAAGATGGAAAGACCTCCCATATTCATGGATTGGAAGAATATCATGAAGCTCATCATCCTCGTGAAAGCACTATACAAAAATATATAGATTCAATGTATAGATTCAACGCAATTCCAACCAAAATTCCAGTAATGTTCTTTAAATTTAGAAGAAAATAGACTCAAAATTTATATGAAAACCTTTTTATTTTTATGAATCTTCCTCTTCTAAGCATTTTGTAGAATAGGTAACCTATGTGACTGGCCTCTTTCAGTTAGCCTAATGCTTTTAAGGCATAAGCATGTTACAGCATTTATCATTATTTCGTTCCTTTTTATGACTGAATAATATTTTGTTGTATGAATGTATCTTTTTGTTTGTTCTATTCAACAGTTAATAGAAATTTACAAATTTGGTTATTACAAATACTACTGTTTCAAAGAAAAGCCACACAAGAATAACCAATCACCAAAGACTCACTGATGCATTCATTACTCCATGGTGAACACTAATAACCCCACTGAAGAGGGCTCTCAGTGGATAGGGGGAGGAAAAGAGCATATAAATGTATAATCTGATGGTAATATGTCAAGCATTCAATAAGGTCATCCAATAAATTTTATAATCAATAAAAAGTAGTAGAGGGACCTAGTTGGAGCGGGAGGCATAGAGAAATGAGAGAAGTGGTAGAGAAAAGAGAGAGACATGGTAGCAGTAACTACAGTCTAAATACATGTTATACATACACAAAAATTGTCAAAAAATATGTTCTTACTGCCTTCATGGTGGGAGGCCTCTGTACTTCCTCCTCTTTCCTTTTCTTAATCTAATAAAGTATCTCTAAACCTTAAGAATTTGTCAAAAAGTAGAAGAAGGACTAGCTGGAAAGAAGGACTCAGTGAAGGGGCATATAAGAAAGGAAAAAGGAAGGGGGTGGGAGGGGACAGTGACCATGCTATGTTGTATTATGTATGGATATTATCAATAAAAAAACTTCTCAATTAAAAAAAAAGAATGAGTACATACTGCCTACAAACAAAGAAGAAAAATATTTCTATATTTGTCTTTGGTTGAAAAGATGAGAATATGGACTTAACTTCTAAACAATGTTTTACTTTTGTGATAATAATCTTTTAATATTAAGTATAGCAATGATCATTGTACAACTTTAAAACACTAAAACCCAAGACTTTTCCATTTTAAATGAATAAATTTTATAGGACATTAGTTATGTGTAATAAAGCTTTTATTCAAACTATAGTATTCATAACTTTTCCCACTTGATTCTTTAAAATCCTTATTAGCCCAAATCTCAAACACATTTTTAAATCTCTTCTGAAGAGAAATAATAATTTAAAAATCTGATATCATAAAGATAGCTATGGTAGCACACACCTGAATTTTAAGCACTTGGTAGGTATGGGCAAGTGGGTTAATATATTATGTCCCAGACCTGCCAGACCTATAAGACAATACCTGTGTAAATAATAAACAAACAAATAAACAATGATATATTCAACAAAAGCATCAGAACTGTACAAATGTTGGCTTCTAACCTCTCTCTATCTACTGATTAGTGTTTGGAGGCAGTGAACACATCTGTGTACCATCCTATCTGTAGTAAGTTGGCAATGCTTTACACATAGTACTCAGTCAACAGATACACAGAGGCAAATGTGGACATAGGGGAATTAATTTATTTAAAGAAATGTTACGATTGATTTCCTTTTTAAGAAATGCCTAAGCATCTTAACACTTATGCTTGGTGATAACTGCAGTAAGTGATGAGATGCTTTTGTCTTTTCTATAAGAAACCATCTGCGCTAAAATAATGCAATAGTGCTTGTGTTGTTGCAAAGTACTCTCACATGGTCCATATTAGTTCTCACATTTTATGAGATAGTTCTGTGCGTCATGAAAAAAAATTACTACCTGCAAAGGTTATGCAGCTCAGGTGATAACTGGAAATTTTAACTGTCACAGGAAGAAGATGTTTATAAGACCAACTTTTCACTAACCTGTTGTACAAAGATTTCCCTGATGCCTTTGCCAAAAAAAGGCTGTCATGCCTTCATATAGAAAGGTTTGGAAATTTTCATTTTCTTTTTCCCAGTCATCTAAATGGAAAACAGTTATAAGGAAAATAATCATATAGCTTTATTATTGTGTTTAGTGAATATCTAATGGTGCTTTTCAAGTGAAACCAATGGGCTTTTCAGATTATCTTCTTTTTTTCTAACTCAGAATCTGCATCCGGTTTATTTTTATTGTAGATGGAAACCCATTATCTTGTGAATTAGTCTAATAAAAATGTAATTTCAAGTTCTCTATATATGTATCTGTGGAATACATATTATGATCATTTGAATGTATGTCTCCCATTGACTCAGAGGTTCAAATTAAACTTGTAACTTGGGTCTGTAGGCATCTTCCGGAGGAGGTGGCACTGGGGATGGACTCTGCCGTCCAACCCTAGGGTGCACAGAGATCGGATCTCTGGTAGGGTCCTACTTGCTTTTAGTTTTGTGCCTTTTGGTCTTTGCTGGCTGGTGGTGGTTTCACTCTATGCTTGGATTTATGAATGGGGCAGCTTCTTCCATCATTGATAGAACTTCCCCTGGATCTGTAAACTTCAAATATATCCCTTTTTCCCATAAAACGGTTTGGTTGTTTGGGTAGATGTTCACTCCAGTATTGTGAAGCTTTCTACAAAACACACACCATAATTATATATATATCACAAGGTAGATATACTTTAATTGCTCCTGATTCATTTAACTGATATTTTTAAATTCAGTTTATGAGTTAATGAAAGATTAAGGCATGCATATAATGGAAGGAACCTAAGACCTTATTTACACTCTTTATTAGTTAGCTTTTCAATGTTGTGACAGAATACCTGCTGAATACAACTTAAGGAGGAAGGATTTATTTTGGCTCATGGTTTCAGTCCACATCAGCAGGGAAGGCATAGTAGACTTCATAGTAGAGAGGCAATTGTTCTCATCTTTTGGTAGATCTGGGAACAGAAAGCATAAGCCAGAGCCAGAGGGAGATACAATGTTCAAGACCATTGCTAGAAACCAACTTCTGCTATCTAGGCCACATATCCCGAAGGTTCTACAGTTCCCTAAAACAGCACCACCAGCTGAGGATTTGGTGTCACAACACATCTGTATGGGACAGTTTACATTCAATCTTAACATTCCATCTATGCCCACCATAGGCTTGTGACATCTCAATGCAAAACACATTCACTCCAACTTGAAGAGTCCAGACCTTATGTTCATAACAGTCTCAACATTGCTCAAAAATCTAAATCTCAAAGTCTCTACTAGAGGTGATCTCTTAGTTATAAGTCTGTAAAATCAAAAATAAGGTTATACTCCCTGCATACAATCACTCAGAGAAAATATACCTATCACGTTAATCATGTGTAGCATAAAACAGAGAATGCAAGGTGCTTGGAGCCCAAGAGGTCTGAGAGTGAGAGATGTGCTCATCAGAGGAACAGCACCTCATCCTAATAGAAATAAAGCACGATACCAGAATTCTGAGCAGTGTCACTACCAAAGTAAAATACAACAGCCCTCAAAGTAGATGGCTATTTACATAGCAAAGATAGGCACTTAACCTTATTTAGTAAGCCAACTGTCCAAGGTATTATTTTTCTTTTAGTTTTCAGTTGAAATTATAATATACAATTCTAGGATGTTTAACAAATACACTGAAAAATATCCTGGGAAGGAAAACAAAATAAGTTTGATGTTTTAACTGGGAGGCAGAGGTGGGTGGATGGTTGCTGTGAGTTCAAGGCCAGCCTGAGACTACATAGTGAATTCCAGGACAGCCTGGGCTAGAGCCAGACCCTGCCTCAAAAAACCGAAAGAAAGAAAGAAAGAAAGAAATAAAGAAAGAAAGAAAGAAAGAAAGGTGAGGATAAGTGCCTACTGTGTGCTCAGCCTCAAACAGGACCATCTGAAGCACTCACTCCATGGCTCAGGGAACCCTGAAGAAGAGGCAGTGGAAAGAATGTTAAGAATGTAGGAGGACTTCAGCATCCACGTGAGCAGTGTTAGGCTGCTGCTTCTGTTGAAGCGATGCTGTGTTTTGATTGTGGTTCGAAGCTTTGAAGCACTGCTTGGCCTCCCCTTTCTTCCTCACCATCCAGACATGACACACTTAGAAAATGCTAGTTAGGTTGAGTCTTGCCCTCAGTCATTTTTGTGTGAATCAAATGGTTATGGAGTTTTGTTTCATGGGGAATTTTTCCTGGTTGTCTCCCCCTCCCCCCCATGCACACACGGTTTTTAGCTAATGTTCATGAAGAAAATGAGCACTTAAAGCTGTGCCACTAACGAAAGGAAATCCCATCTAAGAGTGCATTTCTTTACAGAGCTGTGTCCATACCATCCTTTGGGCCCTCTGCTGGAAAAGTAGAATCAAGTCTCAAATAATGCCTTTTAAATTGTATCCTCTAGAATTATAGATGTAGGACAGTACTGTACCACCCCTCTGTGAATGTAGAATACCTTGTTCCTGCTTTATGATGCGTAGTAGTAACTGTGCTTTATCAGAGCTGTGTGTAATGATGTTCCTCTAGAATGTTTTCTTTCCAGATGATGGGGAAGC
>PVHP010048942.1:0-12344 GCA_004024765.1 Zapus hudsonius
CTGAAGAGATGGCTTAGCGGCTAAGACGTTTGCCTGCAATGCAGAAGGACCAGAGTTCCATTCCCCAGTGCCCATATACAGCCAGATGCACAAGAGGGCGCATGTGTCTGGAGTTCATTCGCAGTTGCTTGGAGGCCCTGGTGCGCCCATATTCTCTCTCTCTCTCTCTCTCTCTCTCTCTCTCTCTCTCTCTCTCTCTCTCTCTCTCTCTCTCTCTCTCTTTCTCTCTCTCTCTCTTTCTCTCTCTCTCTCAAATAAATAAATAAAATATTTTTAAAAAAAATTGTAGATTACCTAGTAAGTTTTTGTATATTTTGATTCTTATTTTGTTTTCTTTTTCTCCTTACCTGTGCTTTCTAAAGCATGAGTACTATGTTATTTAAGCCAAAAGAGTGGATCTCTCAAGTTGAACTGCTCTGCTTGCGTTGCACGGTAAGTTAGAGGACAGTATGTACTCTACCTGCACTGACAATTTTATTATTTGTTCAAAATTTTCCCCGTGCTAGGTCATTTTGGGCAGGGAGTCATTGCCAGTTAGAAAGAGACAGAAGCAAAAGCAAAATAATGTACTCTAAAACGGATGGCATTTGCAACTTGCACTCAAGTGTTATTTTAAGCCATCAAGAGCTGAGTTTGGTGGTGGTGGCACATCTACCCTGGAGCATGTCACTGGAGAGAAGCAGCCATTACAGAAGCCGCAAGAAGACTATGCACTTAGGGTTAGGTGAAAGGATTAAGTAATCATGCAGCAGTCACTGTTACATAACACGTAGTCCCTGCCTGGGGACGGGAGCAGTTACTGAATACTACTACAGTGGGAACTGTCTGTGGGGTTGCAGCCAAGGGTCACTGGCTGTTTCCATTAGAAGCCTGACTTTGTCCTTGCTTTATAACCCATACAGTTTAATTCACATCAAGCTGAAGCATGGCATTTAAATCAGAAGCCCAGAGGCGCATTTTCTTTTCTTTTCTTTTTTTTAATAAAAGAATTTTGAGTTAGAAGGAACCTGAGAGTCCAGTCAGTCCAACCTGTAATTTAGAACAAAGATTTAGGTACATAGAGCAAATGAGACATATATCATACTATAGAGTTATCTAGAGGAGAGGCCAGATCTAGATATTTCTCTCCTCAAGAATAAAAATCAATTAAATATTTCTTCTACCATGACATGCTCATTGAATTTCACTGGAGGCAGAGACATATACTGTCACTTCCATGGACCAGGAACCCCTGCTGACCCTGGAAGTGACTCCCTGGGAGATGGTCCCCTTGTCAAGTGGCATGAAACAAAAAAACTCAGGCTCATTTTATGACAATTTTGTATTTATATATTTATTTTCTTCCATGCCTATCATTGTCTATTCATTGAGTTTGTTTCCCAAGGGGAATTATCACTTAACCATTGATACTTGATAGTTTTTTACCTTCTTATGGCCTGAAAATGGGAATCTTGCATGATACCACTACACCAGCGGCGCTGCTATATGGCCTGAAAATGAATTGGAAAATAAAGAAGGGTTATGAAGGCAGATCATGTTTCTCTAAAACCATAATTGGTGGAAAAGTGATTTCAATCTGTCAATCAAGCCAAGTTTTTATCATTTTTTTCATTGACAAAAACTAACAGATATTTGGTCAATATTTGATAAAGCCATGATTTTTATATAAATGGACATGGCATTTCTAAACTATTGTTGCTAGAAACTATAAGTTGTCTACACATCTCAACTTCTTGCACAGATGATTTCCTGAGACCTAGCACAGAAGAGCATCCTGCATCAACAAGACAATGGCTCAGTATTTAAACATGGACTGCTTCCCAGACCAGAAAGAGTACTTTTTAACAGTTCAAGCCATAAAGATGAGCATGCAAAATTTCAAACCCAGTTCTTTATCAACAGACAGTACAGACCCTATCTCTGTGTTCTTTCGTGGAGTGCACACCTAAGATCCTGGAACTTTATTTTATTTATCTATTTGCAAGCAGACAGAAAGAGAGAGATAGAGAGAAGAGAGACAGACAGAGAGAATGGGTGCACCAGGGCCTCCAGCCACTGCAAATGAACTCCAGATGCCTGCACCACTTTGTGCATCTGGCTTTACTTGGGTACGTGGGGAATCAAATCCAGGTCATTAGGCTTTGCAGGCACATGCCTTAACTGCTAAGGCATCTCTCCATCACCTGGTACTTTTTTGGGCATATCTTGCCTTTCTTGGATGAATGGCAATTGTTTTGAGTACAGGAAGACATTAGTTCACAGATACAGCCTGTCTCATCCCTACATCATAACCTATACTGAACCACGGACAATAAAACTTATATGGTTATAATATTTCTGGGGCTATAGCTGTGTATAACATTAGCACTTGTGACTTCTCATAGATGAATATGATAACACAATGAACTAAGCCCAGTTTAAGAGACACAGAAATACACTGGAGGACTCAAACTTTGACTTTTGTTTGCAAAAAGTCAGACATGACTTGAAACATACAGACTAGAATTTTCATAGAAAAAATTGAATAAAATAAACCCAACTAAGACATTTCATGTATTGTTTTTATTTTCAGTCCTTCTGTGATAATTTTCTCATTTACTCTCCAAATTCATATGTTGCATTTTCATTGCATTTTGTTTACAATTATTCTTTGTGGTCATCGTTATATGACATCAACAATTTGAAATTCCTATAAACACAAGCGCCTTCCTCGGGAAGTGAGTGGTAATTTGCAAAAGGAGAACATAATGTGGAGAAAATTAGTCAAAAGCTGTTGTAATACCTTGGCTCCCTTAGAGGACTCATTTGTTTTGCAGTTCATGTCCAACGTAATATAATATTATTGGAGGTGACTTCATAGGTCAAGTGTCACTAAGAAACCTCAGACTTTTACTTAGCATGAAGAGATCCAAACTTGTCACAATGTCAGTATTTATCAGGGTCACCTCATTTCATATTTTCATTTTGTCCTTCACCTAACCCCCATTTCAGGAGCTAACTACTTTCGTCAGTCTCTGGGTTATCCTCATTTTGTCCCAAATGCTGTGGTGTGAGCCTCCAACCTAACTTCTGGTTTTTAAGAGTGAGCTTTGCCTAAGAGCGCTTTTTCAGGACACATGATAACTTCATGATACTTCATGGCTAGAGACATAAGACTCAGTGGCCCGCTTGGCATGACTGGTGGGTTTCAGAAGTATTTGGGGTTGCATTTCAGTGTTGAACTATCAAGTTGAGCTACACCTTCTATGAAGCACGTGCCTGTAGAAAAACCCATGTGCACACACTTCCATTACATAACAACAAAAACCCAAGTGCATTATAGGCTTTGACACCAAATGAAAACCTCTACTTCTTTAGTTACAAAGCAACTCAGAAAGGAAATTTGTTTTATATGAAATGAAATTGTGCAGAATCCTTGTAGTAAGTCTAAATTCAAATTAACTGTTGAAGAAGTTGAAAACACTGACTCAGCTTCTAAGCTGACCATTCTGCATCTTGTATGTCTCCTTTCAAGCATCTTTCCTTCATTATCATAGACATGGGACATGTGGGTCCTCCGTGCTCACCACACTGTCAGTCTGTGTGAAATTCTGTATGGTTAGTCTCATAAGCAGTGATTTCTACAATACTCAGAAGTAATTCCATAGTGTATGCTATGAAAGAGAAGTAGACTTCACCATATCACATATCCTAAATGTTCAGTTAGACACAGGTATGTCTATCTAATATTCATACATGGATATGCTCATATATTCATATGTGGGAATAATTTGCCCTGATTTTCTCTTCAAATGTTTAGAATCATCCAGTATATATTACATACACACACACACACACACACACACACACATATATATATATATATATATATATATATATATATATATATATATATATATATATATATATATCCCTACATATTTAAAACTGTGGAATGTATGAAATAGTATAATACATTGTTTAATATCAAAAACATTTTCATATATATCATTTAAATTTTATGTCTTTGTCATGTGAATTTATTTCCCAGATTACCTATTTGATTTTCTGCTAGGATTGTTCCATTATTTGTTTTATGTTCATAATTCTGATTTTAAAATATTTTAATTTCTAGAAACACAGCTTTTAAATTCCAAGACAGAGTTTGATCTCTGACTATTCTTTCTTCATGGCAGCATTACTTTCATGTTTTGATCCAACAGTCTCTGGAATTCTGTTCAGTAGGATTGCTTTGAAGTTTCTTTCCATGAGAATTCCTTCTCTGCCCCCCAGGTGTTGCTCTCCATCTTTGTTCTTGCCAGTTATCTGAGAATACATTGTGAACTGTACAAACGGGAGCAAAAGGAGAAGAAAGATGAGGAAAATATATTGTGAGTTCCTCCTGGGCTAAGCCCATTATGCCTAGCAGGACCCACTTGCTCTGCGATATTTCATACACAGTGTGAGGGACAAGTGGATTTGTGACTCATGCTTAGGGATGCAATCCAAAATGAAGGTCAAGGTGACCTTCTGAATCTGCATACTTTGATTCAGTCATTCCATTTCTAGAAATTTGCATTAAGGGGTTATAGATAAAAGGATTAGGTTTAAGAAGGTTCATAATGATAACAATGTAAGAGAAGAAATTAATGCAACATTAAAATTAAAATTGGTGTGAAGAATAAATAAGTGACGGCAAGTCAGAAAATAAAACAGCCATGGGAAGTTATGTCGTTTTTTTTTTCTTATTCCTCAGTATGTTTTAGGATTTATCACTTACACTTCTTTATAATATTCTGTTGTGGAACTATACTTGTATCTTCTGTTTATGTCCATTTGAATTTGACTAATTTTTATTAGACAAGTAAAATTTTAAAAAAATTAATGTGCCTATCTCAAAATGAAAGAAACATGTGAAAATATTTCTCTAGAGGTTACCTTAGAGTGAAAGAGCTATGATATGAAGTGCATGTAAATTACATTTAGGCTCATTAATGTTGCTTTCCAGTCAAGTCTTCTAGCAGTACTGTTTAAGAATGTCCACAGGGGACTTCCAGTTCAAGGTGGCTGACTGGCAGATACACCATGTCCCTCAGGAAACAAGGGTCAGGGTTTTTAGAGAGGATCCAGGTCATGGACACAAGCTGCGGTCACGCTCTGAGCTCCAGACACCTCCGAGCACAGGAGCCTCACCAGTGGAAGCCTCCGTTGAGGACCAGCGCTTGCGCTTGCCGGAGGCAGTGAGTTATCACAAACCGGCAAGCCCGGCCAGAGCAACCTCAGCCTGCGAGCCACCAGAGGCTTTTCCTCAGCCTCTGCCTGCTTCCCTCGGCTTCCCTCCCTGTCCCTCCCGCCCTGTGCTGTTCCATGCCCCAGGCCCTTGAGTGTCTCTCATTTTCAACTTTCTTTTTTTCTCTTTCTTTTTCTCTAGCTCCTATGTAACCCCTCCCCCATCCTCCTGTGTCTGTCCCGCCCCTCCAGGTCCTTGGTAATCCATTTCCTTGCTTAATTTTTTTATTTGTTTTTGTTTTAGGCCTGCTGACTAGGACATGGGCTCATACGTGGCCCCTCCCCCTGGGCCTCCAGGTTTCCAGCTCCTCTGCCCCACCCCTCCAGGCCCTTGCTAATCTATTTCCTTAGTTACTTTTTTTATTTGTTTGTTTGTTTCTTTTGGCCTGCCGACCAGAACCTGGGCTCTTACAGAGCCCCTCCCCCTGGCCTCCACATCTCCAGCGCATCTGCCCAGCCCCTCCCTTCAGGTTCTTGCCAGTTTTTTTCTTGTTTACTACTTTATTTTATTTTATTTTCCTTTTTTCTCTTCCCTTTCTTTTTCTTCCCTCCTCTGTGGTACTTTCTGCCCACCGAACCCTGAGGCTTCCTTGAGACCTTACCCCTGTGGTTTTCCACGCCTGTCTACCCCCGCAGTTTCCCCAACCATGGCTCCCCATGGAACCCCAGCACAATGATTCTGTGTAATCCCCAAGCGCTGGTCCCTGAGCTATCCTCAAGCTCCAGATCCTGCGGTTTCCCCACATGCCCACCAACTCCTGTGGTTTGCCTGCAACCTGGTTCCCACGATTTCCCCATGTGTTAAATAGTCCCTGGGCGGCAGTGACAGGCAGTTGACACCCTACCCCATTGTACCTTACCCCTAAGGGGCCCCGCACACACTAGCAGGCTACATAGGACCTGGCACTTCACCCTCTGCCTACATAGTCCCCACAGCCCCACACCCTCCTCTAACAGGGTACCCCCAGTATCACCATCAAAGTCCAGCCAGTGATATGAGGGCACACACACACTCACAGATTAAACAAGTGAGTGCCCAACCTTACCTGTGGAGTCCAGTGTACTCCCAGAACACATTAGCAAAGTGAAATCAGATCAAAGGCATCCCACCAATCACCTCAACTGGAATTGAAATGGGCAGACCTCAAAGCAATAATATATCACCAGCTGAGGAAACCATGCCAAATGGCAACAACGATGCCACCAAAGAGAGTGAGCAGAGTCAGGCCCAGGAAGACAAGACAATAAACCCTGCTCATACTGATACAGATCTTGAGGAAATCTTAATGTCAGTTATGCAAGCAAAGATGGACCAACATATTGAAAAAGTTAAAAGTCAGCTCATTAGCTTTGCCACCAGGCTTAATATAATTGAGGAGAACCTAATGGACTTCAGAAAAGACATATCAGAACTAAAGACAAACCTGCAAACTGCAGGTATCAAAAACCAGCTTTCCAAATTAACTGAAGACATCTGCAAATATAAGAATGACTGTCAGGACGAAGTAATTAAATCAAACCTTGAAATGAAAACACATCTCAACAGGATGATGGAAGCAAAACAAAAAGAAGTAGCAGAAAACAAAAACCATAATGAAATAATAAGAACTTGTCTAGAATCTCTTACTAACAGGATTAACCACTGGGGAAACAGAACCTCAGACATGGAAAACAAAACAGAGGAGAATTCGCGAGAAATCAGATGTACCAACAGGTCATACTTCCGAAATCTCTACTCCACAAAATTAGAGAACCTTGAAGAAATGTATAAATTCTTGGACATCTACCAAGATGATCTTCCAAGGCTCAGCAGAAACCAGATAAAGATGCTAAACAATCCATGACAATCACAGAGATTGAATTGGCAATGAAGAACCTCCCCAAACGGAAAAGCCCAGGTCCAGATGGTTTCTCAGCTGAATTCTACCAAACCTTCATCACAGAACTGAAACCTCTCTTCTTGAAGCTTGTCATGGGCAGAGAAAAATAGGGTAGGCTCCCAAACTCCTTTTATGAAGCTACCATTGCCCTAATTCCCAAACCAGGCAAGGATGTAACAAGAAAAGAAAACAACAGACCCATATCCCTGATGAACTTGGATGCAAAAATCCTAAACAAAGTCCTAGCAAATCGAATACAAACTGACATCAAGATTATAATTCACCCTGACCAAGTCGTCCTCATTCCAGGGATGCAGGGATAGTTTAACATACGAAAGTTGATGAATATAATTCACCACATTAACAAACTCAACAGCAAAAACCACATGGTCATCTCAATTGATGCAGAGAAGGCTTTTGACAAAATTCAACATCACTTCATGTTCAAAACCCTGGAAAGATTAGGCATAGACGGCCTATACCTCAACATGATAAAATCAATATACAGATCTCCTAGAGCACAAATCATCCTCAATGGGGAACAACTCAAGGAGTTCCCACTTAACTCAGGAACAAGACAGGGATGTCGACTCTCACCACTGCTACTTAACATAGTGCTTGAAGTTCTAGCCCAAGCAATAAGACAGGAGAATAACATAAAAGTGATACAAATCAGAAAGGAGGAAGTCAAACAATCCCTCTTTGCAGATGACATGATCTTATATATATTAGACCCAAAGAGCAGTATTACTAAACTCCTAAAGGTGATCAATGCCTTCAACACAGTGGCAGGATACAAATTTAACACAAAAATTAGTAGCCTTTCTATATAGAGAAGACAAACATTCAGAAAAAGACATCAGAGAAACTGTCCTGTTCTCTATATCCTCAAATAAAATAAAATACCTGGGACTATCACTAACCAAGGTAGTGAAAGACTTATATAAGGAAAATATTGAAACACTCAAGAGTGAAATAGAGGAGGATGTGACGAGATGGAAAGACATTCCATGCTCATGGATAGGGAGAAGCAATATAGTAAAAATGGCAATCCTGCCAAAAACAATCTACAGATTCAACACAATGCCAATAAAAATCCCAAACTCCTTCACAGATATTGAAAAAATAATCTCAAAATTTATTTGGAAGGGTAAGAGACCTCGAATAGCTAAAACTATTCTGAGCAAAAATAAAAAAAAATCACACAGAATGTATCACCGTACCTGACTTAAAAACATACTACAAAGCCCTAGTTACTAAAACAGCATGGTATTGGCAGAAAAACAGACAGTCTGACCAGTGGAATAGAATTGAAGACCCAGCCTTTAATGCAAGTAACTTCAGCTTCTTAGTCTTCGACAAGGGTGGCAACAATGTATGCATATGATAGCATCATCAACAAATGGTGCTGGACAAATTGGATAAAGACGTGTAAAAAATTGAAAATAGACCCACTCCTTTCACCATGCACAAAGATCAACTCAAAATGAATCAAAGACCTTAATATTAACCATAAAATTCTAAATACCCTGGAAGAAAAAGTAGGAGAAACCCTACATGAGAAAGGAGTAGGAAGCAACTTCCTGAGGACATCTCCAGTAGCCCAGGAAGTGCAACACTCACTTGAACAATGGGACCTAAGCAGGCTCAAAAGATTCTGTATAGACAAAAATAACATTCTCAGATTCAATAGACCCCCTTCAAACTGGGAGATGATTTTTGCCAGCTACAACTCAGACAGAGGCCTAATTTCCAGAACCTACAGAGAACTCAAAAAAATTAATAACAAAAACCCAAATTGCCCCTCACAAAATGGGGCACTGATCTCATCAGAGAATTCACGGAGGAGGAAATACAGATGGCCTGTTCTCACCTGAGGAAGTGCTCGGCATCCCTAAGCATCAGGGAAATGCAAATCAAAACCACAATGAGGTACCACCTTACCCCGGTCAGAATGGCAATGATAAAAAAAACCAACAACAATCGTTGCTGGCGAGGATGCGGGGAAAAAGGAACCCTCATTCACTGCTGGTGGGATTGCAAACTTGTTCAACCGCTATGGAAAGCAGTGTGGAGACTCTTGAACAGAATGTACATAGATCTACCAATGGACCCAGTTATCCCTCTACTAGGCATCTATCCACAAGATGTCACAACTCGACGCAGAAACATTTGTACAACTATATTTATATCAGCTCAATTCATAATAGCCAAGAATTGGAATCAACCCACATGCCCATCCATGGAGGAATGGACAGCAAAACTGTGGTATATTTACAAAATGGAATTTTATTCAGCTGAAAGGAAAAATGAGATATCAAAATTTAGGAAAAAATGGTCTTACTTCGAGCAGATCTTACTAAGCGAACACTTAGAAGAACAGAGAATTGAACGCCCCATATTCTCCCTCATATGCGGTCCTTAACCAGATAACCATAAACTCTACATAGACTAGTAGAAAGAAGTGAGAGATTACAAATAAGGGGTAAAGGATGGGGGAGGGGAATGGCTTAAACATGAAGCTGAACCAAATTAGGTTCAAAAACATAAATTCCTCACGAACATACTGTAACCTAGTGAGCAAGTAGCTGGTGTTGACTGGAAGAGGGCCCATGATTAGGGAGTCTAAGCCTGTGAATAATTGATCAGTCTGACAACCCCTGGTCCCAGCCACTGGTTCCTTCCCTCACTGAGCTGTTGACCAAAGTGACCCATGGGGTTCCAAAAACAAGACAGAATGCTGTCAAGCTCTTGAATGACCTCCCTAGGCCTGATTTAAAACCTTGTTGCTGAAGAAACCATAGAATGCCATTGATCAGCATCGAGAGACCCTTCAAGGTCCCGAATGGTATCCAGCCCCCAGATGGTAGTTAATCCAGTGCTAGAAGGCACTGCACAAGCTGCCAGGGGAAGCTGATCAATGATGCTGGAGTAAACAGAGTCCACTGGCGTGAAACACACACTACGGCCATGAGTAGGCTGACCACACCTCCTACTGGGAAAGAACAGCGAACCAAGAAAGGAGCACTAGTGCAATGGAGGAGCCTGGGCCTGGGACAGACAATCAACAGCTGTTAAATTCGGCCAAATATTCCACTCAGTGAGGGGAAGCCCATGACTTGAACTGGGGAATCAGTACGATTTACACCAGATCCCATACTCTTGGGCTCCCAAGAAAAGAGGCACTATGGGACCGATTGATGGGGAGGCTACTAAAAATAGAATCTAGGTAATCCAGAATTGTGTATATTTGTTAATGTATACTGACCTCACACTCCAATGGAGATTGTGCTTGTATTTTTCAGGATGCAGCGAAAGAGTTGTGGGCCATCTAACCCTACCAACCGACTGTAGGCAGATAGCAGAAATTCTTGCAAGAGATGAGCCACCACAGTCATACCGTGGAGGATCCATATGGAGCCCCAAAGAGAATGACAGGATTAACAAGGGACCCACAGCCACAGCCATTCAATCAACACAGGATAAGCCAGGGGAACAGAAACCAACAATTTTCAACACAAAGCCCCTTAAGCGCACAACATTAAAGCAGCCTTAATACTCACCCACCACGACTCAGGGAACTGAGCAGCAGAAGAGGGGGCGGAAAGATTGTGAGAGCCATGGTGGGGGAGACTATCCAGAGGCATGACACCCCTCAGTAACAACACACTTGGGCCAGGAGAACCAGGCTGAGTACTAGGCTATCCATGGTCCCCTGCCACAAGGACTGATCCAGACGTCCCATGGAAGAGGATATCCAGCTGATTGGGATTGGGGAGGGGGGGCATTGGGGAATTGGGGATAACGACTCATTGTTTGCCCACTAAATAATGTAACTCATTATGGTCAATAAATATATATATTAAAATAAAAAAGAAAGAAAAAAAAATATGTCCACAGACCACATCATTGCTAATGAGCATCACCACACTAGGTCTTATCCATGTAGTGCATAGGAAATAGTACTTTGTCAGGTTGCTTCATTGTATTCCCTTATTATCAATAAGTTAAGCATCTGCTAAGTACTTCTGTTCATCCTCTTTTTATTCTCTAGATTACAATGCCTATTATGCATTTTATTCTTCTTCTTATAAGATTATTAGTATTTTCTGATAGACATTAGGGTCTCTATTACTGATTCGGGGCAGTTGCTTGGATTTTTAAAGATATAATCCCTTTTTCTGGAGAAATAGATGGCTTAGGAATAAAATGCTTGTCTTGCTGCATACACATGAGGACCTAGGTTTGCCCATACCCACATACAATGCCAAGCATGGGAGTTCTGAAGAAGAGACCAAAACCCTGGGGCTTGTTGGCTAGCTTGTCTAGTGCAATTTGTGAGCTCTGTGTTCAGTGAGGGACTCCATCTCAAAGAATAAGAAGAACAGCTAAGAAAGACTTCCCCCAACATGGACCTCTGGCATCCATGTGCATGAATATAGACATGCATGTGCACACATGTGTGTATACTCCACACACATACAAACATGCATACACTGTACATTTACATAACATTCATTACACATATGCCTACACACAAGATAAAACCTCTCATTAGCATATTGATCCTTCTAATTAAGGTTGTTTATTTTTACTAGGGATGTCTTATATGGCACGTAAATCATAACTTTAATGACTAAATATAGTTAAATGTGTTAGTTGATACATTTTGTTTCTTGTGAAAAAAAGTTTCTTTAGCCTCAATACTAAAAAAAAACATAAAATTTTTCTAAAATTTTTATTTGTTTTTTTTAAACCGTTCACTGAGAAAAATAATAAATGAAGATTCTGGATTTCCGGGGAAGATGGCTGACTAGCAGACACGCCATAAACCTCGGGGAAATTAGGACCAGGTTCTTCAGCAGGGACCCAGCTCGTGGGCATTAGCTGCGGCCACGAGCCGAATTCCAGGCACCTCTGAGTACAGGATCTGCACAACTGGAAGCTGACAACTTGGAAAAGAGCTGGCAGGAAGCAGTGAGTCCTCAGGGCAGGCTGTGCCGGAGCGAGTGGCCCCTGGCTGCCGCCACCTGAGCCTCTCTTTCAGCGGGCTGGCTTTCCTTGGGGTTTGGTCCCCACCCTCCCACCCTCTGTCTATCCCGCCCCTCCAGGGCACACGCCTGTCTTTCTTTTTCAACTTTCTGACGGTTTTCCAAATTTATTTCTGATATTAATATTCTTTCTCAATCGACCATC
>PVHP010048943.1:0-12308 GCA_004024765.1 Zapus hudsonius
CTCTCTCTCTCTCTCTCTCTCTCTCTCTCTCTCTCTCTCTCTCTCTCTCTCTCTCTCTCTCTCTCTCTTTCTTTCTTTCTTTCTTTCTTTCTTTCTTTCTTTCTTTCTTTCTTTCTTTCTTTCTTTCTTTCTTTCTTTCTTCTTTCTGCTGACTATGGCTTACAATTAACTGACACTGGTCCAGGTAAGAAACTGCTCATGAGAGAGGTGATAGGATGTTTATCTCTCTGAACCTGTGTGATCTCACTTAGTATGGCTTTCCCCTTCATTTTCCTGCAAATTAGATTATTTCATTTTTCCTTGCCACTGAATAGAATTTCGTTCTGCATTTGTATCACATCTTCATTAACCATTCATTTGTTAATGGGCATCTGGGCTGATTCCAGTTCCTGGCTGTTGTGAATAGAGCAGCAATAAAAATGGTTTAGCAAGTGTCTCTATGGTATATAGTCAAATCTTTAGAAGATATTCCCTAAAGAGGTATAGCTGGATCTAGTGGTAGTTTAATTTTCAGCCTTTTGAGGAGCCTCTATACTGAGTTCCATAGTGGCTGTACAAGTTTGCTCTCCCACCAGCAGTGGATGAGGGCTCCTCGTTCCTCACATCAGCATGCTGTCATTTGATTTTTTGATGGGTGGCATTCTTACTGAAATGAAATGGAATCTCATAGTTTTTTTAATTTGCATTTCCCTGATGAATAGAGATGTTAAACATCATTTATGTGTTTAATGGCCATTTTTATTTTTTCCTTTGAGAACTCTCTGTTCAGTTTCATGCCCTATCTTTTGAGCGGATGTTTTATTTATTATTGCTTAGTTTTTGGAGATCTTTGTAGATTCTAGATATTAAGCCTTTGTCAGAGGCACAGGCAGTAAAGATTCAGTAAGGCTGTCTATTGACTCTGTTGATGCTTTGCTTATCTGTACAATACCTTCTTGTTTTCATGAGGTCCCAGCTGTTGAGTGCTTGCCTAATTCTCTGGGCTACTAGATTCACATTCAACAAGTCTTTCCCTACACCTATGTCTTGGAATGTTCTCCCTACTTTTTCTGCTAGTTGATTTAGAGTTTCAGGTCTTATATTGAGGATATTGATCCATTTGGAGGTGATTTTAGTACAAGGTGAGAGGAGGGGGTCCAAATTCAATCTTCTACATGTGGCTTTCTAGTTTCTCCAGTACCATCTGATGAAGATGCTATCTTTAGTCCAGTGGGGGGCTTTGGTCCTTTTGGCAAAAATCAGGTAGCTGTAGGTACTTGAACTCATACCTGTATCTTTAATTGGATTCCATTGATCTATGTGCACATACACACACACACACACACACACACACACACACACACACACACACACACATATATATATATTGCAAGTACCATGCTGTTTTTATTACCATGGCCTTGTAGGATAGATTGAAATCAGGCATTTTTTTTGGGGGGGCTCTCATTTTCTTTGTTTTGTTACATGCAGATTAGTAACTTGAAGTTATTCCATCGCTCACTGTAATTTCTCTCTCTGGCCCTCCCTCCTTCCTTCCCTCTCTCACTCCCTCCCTGTTTCCTTCTCTTCCTTCTTTCCTCTCTTCCTCCCCTTCTCCTTTCCTGTCTCCTTCTCTTCTTTCCCCTCACTTCCTCCTCCTCTTCCTTTTTGCCAGGCTTGGTTTTTTGAGTTTCATGTTTTAGAATTTCTATTTATATGCTTTCAAGTTTGCCAATCTCTGCCCCCCCTCACCTGCAATGTCTTCTGTACTATTAATACCATTCTAGTATTTTTCTTCTCAGACGTTGGAGTTTTGATCTCCAGAAGTTTGATTTTTGTATTGTCCATATTACCACCGAACTATTCAAACTTCATGAAAATATAAAGTATCATTATGATAACTTTTTTATCCTTTCCTACTAATTCTGTTCTGTTATGTTCAGTTTCAATCATTCAATTTGTGTCCTGTTCACAGTTTTCGACCAACCAAATCAGAGCCACTGTCTTGAATTTCTGTTCACTTTACCCTGTGTGACTCAGAGAGATGGAGCTGATGATCGCCTTTGGGGTCAGCCCAAAGTGGGAAGGTTCTCCTAACCAGTCTTACCAGTTCTCTGCTTGCTCATTCCTCCTCTGGAACCAGGATTCTTGGTGACCAAGATAACAAAGGTTTTATCAGTGCAAAATGGCTTTCCTTTGCAAAGCAACACCATTTCTTTCTAACAGATAAAGCATATTATTTTTTCAGATTAAAATATAATATATGCTTTTTCAGACAACTTGGAAATTTTGAAAAAATATGTATGAAAAAGTTAAATTTACTTATAACTCTTTTATTGACATTTTGTGCTTCCCTTTGTTTTACATAGTTGATAAAGGCACTTTAACTTCTTTAAATCTTGCTTACTTTCAATTATCTTTTCCTGGGTTACTAATAAAATGTTAATGTCACTGCAGAGGCATGCCATAATTTATGACACTATCTCTTTATAGCAGAAAACCATTAAATGGTTTCTTTTTTTATTGTATTTCAATTTCACATAATTTCTTCCCTGAATTTTGGATTTTTAAAATGATAGATTTCCAGAAATGGAATAAAAGGAATGGGCATTTTTCTTCTAATGTCATCCTAGATTACTTTCCAAAATGATTGCAATGACTTCTACATTGGATTAGAATTTGCCATGATTTTCAGCAGGAAAACCTTATTTTAAATATTCATGTGTGTGCATGTGCATTTGTGTTTGTCTGCACACGCAGTGTATGGGCAAGCTAGGGTCTCTTGCTGCTGTAAATGAGCACTGGTCCAGCTTTACATGGGTACTGGGGAATTGAGCCTAGGCCAGCAGGCTTTGCAAGCAAGCACCTTTAAGGATTAAGCCATCTTCCTAGCCCTAAGGTACACCTTTTAGAATCATACAAATTTGTTAACTAAAGTAAGAACTAGTATTTAATAAACTTGATGTTTACTTTAGCCTAGTCAAGTCTAGATGTTTTCCTTTATTTTCAAAGCAGTGTTTAACAATTCATTTGTATCTGTTTTATTACTACAACCAAGTCCATCCTTTCCCTTTCATTCTGACTCCTATGTTAACATTCTTTTGACAAATTGCACTGTAGAATGAACATGTTATATCTTCCTTAATTTGGATGAGAGGTTCTATGATTAATGCCAATAATTCTTTGGGGATTTTCTCAAGCCTGGTAGAAGCCTTTTAAAATTCATTATTCTATTTGTTTATTTATTTAGAAATTACATCTTGTCTGCTATTAAATAGGATTTGAGATGATTTATACATCACTAATAACAACAGTAAGATATGGAATATAAAGAATAAAGGAAGAAAAATGTCAATGGGAACCTAAGTTAAATTTCACATCTGGACATTGATTTTTACATTGTAGTTTGTGGCTTTTCCCCCCACATTAACTTTTCTTTGCTTGTGAGCTCTGTAGATGGCTAGTGGGAACTGTGTAGAATGAGGCTGCTCTGAGACTGTGGAGGTTCCTGGCACTTTGATATCAACCTCAGAGACCCTCTAGGGATGTGTGTTTCTCACTTTCTCACTGGAAAGCCTTCATTTATCACACTCACATTTCAAGGAAGACTCTCCAGGATCTGTCGTCCTAGCTGGTCAGCAGTACTTCACTGGCCTCTGCGGTGGGATGCGAAATTTGTCTTTGACTTCAATGACGGTCCTCTGCACAGAGTGGTGCAGCAGGAAGTAGAAGGCTGTGGCCCTGCTCTTGTGCTAAGAAGTCATTATCGCCAGACAGAGCAGAAGTATGGGATGCAGATAATGGGCCTTTCAGCCTGTCCAGAAATCATTACACGACTGGGGAAGAGGCAGCAACTGTTTTAAATCCCATTAGTGGGACTGATGGGCTGTCTGCGACAGGATGCCTATACCTGAACCAGCAACTTAGAATAACTTCTCTTCATTAACCCTTGAGTGCTGGGAACTGTGGTTTCCCAGGCTGTAATTCCACAACTTTCCTCAGAGGTGAAGGCAATCATATTTGGTTGCCTCAGACACCATGTGATTTAATTCTAGCAAACACCTTATGGAAAGGACTTTAACTCATTTGTTCAGGTGAAAAGGTGGATCACAGCTAAAGGTCATATACCTCATAAAGTACAGAGCCAATATTTGAACCCAGGCCCTCTCCTGTCATGGCTCCAGGATGCTATGAGTACGTGGCAAGGAGCCATCAGAACACTGAACCTCAAGAATGCTCTCTGATGATTTAGGACTTGGAATTAAACCTTGCGACTCATACATTTTTCTTTTTTTGCCCATTTGAAACCCTTACATTCCTCTGAGTAGACTCAATATTCAGAATTTATCAATATTTATGCCATTTTCAACCTGCTTTCCAATGACAAAAAAGCTTTCCTTCCTTCTCTTGGTTTTGTAACCAAAATCACAGAATTGAGATGTGATTTGTTTCATAAACTAATTGCTCAATGACAATAAAAGGAGGAGCAGCATGCATTTCATTTCCTTCCCTTCCATTGAATAATTTTAACTTTCCCAAATTGCCTTTGATTTTCCTTAAGTTTCAGGGTTTCAGTGGTCCAGAATGAGTAATTCTAATTGTGGCTTTGGGGGAATAGTTTTTATTTGCTTAAGTGGATATAGGCTATTATTTAATAGGCTTGTAGATATTTTTTAGGAAAGAAGACTTCACGAGTGGTTGCATGATATGTTTTAATAATTTTAATAGGGCTTTACGGAGTGACAATGGTAGAACATGATGAATGCAGCCATCTGTATAAAACGTTTCTCTTTTTATCATTATGCTACTCTCAGTATTGAATAATTCATTGTCAAAAACATGAAAAGTCCCCCAATAACTAAAACATGGTTTTAGTTAGAGGCTGCCTCATTTTTTTTAATCAGACCATCCTCAGGCTGGCAAAGCTAGATTACATAAACTTGTTTATCCAGAAGATTTGCTCTAGTGCCAACTTCCACATTTTTACCACTTTGGTTCCACTTACTTTACAGATAGTCATGAGGCAAATCAGAGGCCAAAATAGAAATCATATACAGAGCTGGTCTTTTCCATGTTGAAGCCAATGCTCCATTATATTTATTCCATCTGTCTACAAAACTGTGCGAGGCTAGCTGGTAATGTCTTCAACCTTGAGATGTATGGTTAGCAAAATGCTGAACGTCTCTTCTATGTATAAATCTTTTTGAGTGTTTCAAGCTTAGAACTACTCTTCAAACTAAGCTACATGTTGGCATATTGGCATAAAAGAATGTTCTGGGTGCACTAGCAACAGACTGAGTGGATAAATGGAATTTACATGCCTCAGCAAGATGCACGTGATTTGTCTGTTGTATGCATGGGTAACCCATGGCAAAGGTGTCCTGCCAGGACACCTCTGTCATGCTAGTAGTTGCATTTCCAAGGATTTTCCTACACCAAAGGTATGATCAAACCAAATCAATAAATAAAAAAGCTATGTTTGGATATCAAGTTGACAAGGGGTGGACTTGTGATGGTTAATCTCAACTGACAACTTGATTTCATCTAGAATCACCGAGGAGACAAATCTCTGTTCATGTCTATCAGGGAGCTTCTAGCTTAGGTTCATTGCGTTGGAAGACCTGCCCTACGTGTGGGTAGGAACATCCCATGGGGTAGGGTTCTAGTCTGAATAAAAAGGAGAGAGCAAGCTGAGCACCACATTCACTGCTATCTGTTCTGACTGTAGACTCTGACTGCAGCGAGCCTCTCCACCTCAGCCACCATACCTTATTTGCCATGATGGACTGTATTCTTTGGAACTATAAGCCAAAATAGACCTTTTCTTCCCCAGGTTTTTTTGTCAGGTATTTGGTCACAGTAACAAGAAAAGTAACTAATATGGACAGTTTCTCTGGGTAGATTATTAACTCACTGTCATCTGGTGAAAGGAGCAGCGGACAGGGAATACGACTACATTTCAGTCCAGTTTTTCTATTTGCTGCCTTCCTTACGTAAGTGCTCTGAGGCAACATATGTATGATGGTTAGGTTTTGTTGTCAACTTGGATCTTTTTAATTATCTTGGGTGGGTCTCTGAGGATGTTTGCAGAAAGGCAGCCTCTCAGCAAGGGGCAGGATATAAAGAAGATCAAAGAAGCTGGAAATAAACATCCTTTCCTGTGTGGGCCATTAAGGAAGAAAATTCCAGAGACTCAGGAAGCCATTAAGTCTGGGATAGGGTTGCAAGGCCCCACCCTAAGCCTATATAAAGGAGAAGAAATTCTCTATGGCTCTCCTGCCTGTTTGCTATTGTGTGTGTGTGGTGTAGGTGATGGGTTTTTCTCTCTGCTCAGACCTGTGAAAGAAGGCCAGTCTCTTTCACTGTTACAGAACTTGCCCTCAATCTGTAGTTTCAATAAACACTTTCCTCCCTCAAATTGTACCTGGTTTGAAGATTCATCCCAGCGGCATGTGGCTGACTAGGACACAATGTATATAATTAAGGATAATAAAGATATTTTTAAAAGTGATTTTAGTTTTTGCTAGTCCCTTGGTTTTATGGAAAAATGAACTTTCCTTCCAAACATGAACTGACTGCTATATTCATGACCCCACAGTGGTTACCAATATCCCCACAAGACCAGCACGGTTTTAAGTCCATCAACATTTTGACAAAGTGGGTAGAAGAGGACAAAACAAACAAACAAACAAACAAAACAAAAACCGAGGAAGGACTTTATTGAAAGGGGGTCTTCAGGAGTTGGGGGGCAAAGAAGAGGGGACAAAAAAATAAAGGCATGGGAACATGATCATTTACTATATGTTCATATTTAAAAAGGAGAAAAAAATTATAGAGAAGTGAATAAGAGGTCCTAATGACCTGCTAATAATAATCATCATGTGTTATCTCTTTGATCTTTATGAAAGAAAAAGAACATTACTATCATTTACAGATGAAGACAGTGGTGTGCATTTTCATAATGTCATAATATATTTCTAGAAGTTTAGCAGAGTTACATAAGTTTATAATCTTACACAAGATCAACTGTGTAGGTCAGGAAATCTGATGTGGGTCTCAATACACTAATATCAAGGTGTTGGCAAGGCTACATTACTTCCTGGAGTCTCTAGGGGGGAAAAATCCATTTTCTTGCTTATTTTACTTGTTGGCAGGAAGTAGAGCCTTGTAGTTAGACTGAGTTCCCTGTTTCCTAGCTGGCTGTCAACTAAGAGACATTCCAACACCTCTAGGTTTTCCATATGCCTGATTTATTTTCCTCTTCCTCAATCTTCAAAGTCAGCAATGGTGGATCACATCTTTCTCACATGTCAAATTTTCTCTGCCATGTCTTCCAGCCTCAGATATCATTGGCCAATCCTTCTGTCTTCCACTTGTCATTTGAAGGACTGGGTGTTCCAAGACAACTTCCTATCATAAGGTTTTAACCATAGGTCTATACATTTCCTTTTCCTTGGAACATATCAGATTATATGCTCCAGGACTTTGTGCACGGACATCTCATTGAGGCGAGGCTGAGGAAGGACCAAACTGATTACCATACTGTCACAGTCAGCCACATGCTGCTGAGATGAATCTCCAAACCAGGCACAGTTTATGGGAGGAAATGATTTATTCAAGCTACAGATCCAGGGGAAGTCCCATAAAAGTGAAAGAGGCTGGTCCTCTTTCACAGATCCAAGCAGAGAGAGAAACCCATCACCTACACTATACACACAGAACACGGAACAGGCAGGGGGGACAAAGAGAATTTCTTCTCCTTTAAATAGGCTTAGGGTGAGGTCTTACAACCCTGTCCCAGATTTAATGGTTTCCTGAGTCTCTGGAATTTCCTTCCAGCACTGCCCACACAGGAAAGGATGTTTACTTCTAACTTCTTTGAGCTTCTTTATATTCTACCCCTTGCTGAGAGGCTGCCTTCCTATAAACATCCTCAGAGACCCACCCAAGATAATTAAAAAGATTCAAGTTGACAACAAAACCTAACCATCACAAGTCCACCCCTTGTCAACATGACATCAAGCCATATCTCCTTACATCATGCTTTATCATACTTAATTTCCAAATGAAAACAGTAACAAGACCATAATTCTGCCTAACATGGTAACTGTCTCATGTACAACTGGAAACACATAATCTCCCCTCAAAGCAAGGTAAGTTCCCTTAACTTAGAGGTCTGTAAAATCAAAATAAGTTACATTTAATGGCACAGAGTAAACATTTCCAACTTCGGTGAGGCATAACAAGGAAAGACTGGGCCTCGGCAAACTCAACAATCATCAATCAGCAAACATCCACATCTGCAGACCAAGTCCCATAGCACAACTGGTGACTGACAGTCTCCAGGTTTTCCGATTCTGTCCCTCCAGCTTGGCTGAGTAGCTGGGAAAACTTCCATCCCAAGCCAACAGCGCTCTATGGTAGCCCTTGCAAAGTTCTGGTATGTCCAAAACATCTTCGGGTCTCCATTGTAAAACATGGTCCACCTTCCAATGACTTCACTTGCCAATCAGGGACTTCGTGCCCTGTTCCAAATCCTGCATCTCAGCAATGGCTCCTGGAACCATGGGCCCTTCACGACCCACTCCATGCATGCATTCCTCATGCTTCCAAAATCAATACCAGGTATGCAGGACACAGCCATGTTGTTAATTCAGGGACAAAATAGATGTGACTTTGAAGAGCAGATTTCTTTCTTTCAGTGATTTCCTTTCCAAAGAGTTTGCACCCCTGGCCCCCATAAATTGATGACCATCTATGATGTAAATTCCCATAGTATTTTTCCATACTGATACTGTTTAAACATCCCTATAGTCCAAGGTTTCTTAATTGTGATCTGTAAAACCAAAACCACATAATAGCACAGAGGTAAGATTCACACTATAAAAGATAGCAGTGTAAGAAAAAATTGAACCAAAGAAAGATCTAAAACAAACAGGGCAAACATCAAATTCTGTAGCTTTAAGTCCAACATTTCTAACATGAATTTATGGGGGATACCTGATTCAAACCACCACAAATGGCTGAGTTTTAGCTTCTTTTTTCTCAAGTATCAGAGATTTATTGATCAGTGTCAAAAACTCCAGGAAATCAACATGATTTCATGCATTTAGAGGAGAAATATTCCCAGTTAAATCGAAAAGTGTGCAGATGGCTTCTGAAAGACTTTCATTGCAAGCAGTTGTATGGTGAAATGTTTCATTTAGAATTCTGGACCTTCTTTCTTCAGTTTGCTATAGTCCACATTCACTGAGTAGAAGTTATATTGATTATTGGGGCCTAATTTGTTCCAGGGTTCTGGGTTATTCTTCTTATCCCAACTGACATCTGGATTGAACAATACCAGACACAGGACATACAGTGCTGCTCCAGTTTCTCCTGCTCCAACGAATATAAAGAGAAGGATCCAGATTGGATGCTTCTTGGCCTGACTGATGAACTGGTGGAAAGGAACACACGATGGGGCCAGACACCGTGCAGCTCTGTAAGCAGGTACAGGGGATGTCCAAAGTCACCCCACACCTCCTAACTGAAGTGTAGACACCTCTAGTTTTAGCTTCTTTTTTGGAGAACTAGCCTCAGGAATTGGGGCATCAAAATGAGGCTGGATTTTGATCACTTGCACTTCCTTTTTGGTGGTTTGAATGTAAAATGTTCCCCATAGATTTATGTGTTTGTGGTTAAGCCTCATACTTGATCCCCTGCTGGTGGTGCTGTTAGGGAAGTTGGTGGAACCTTTGGGAGGTAGGGGCTTGCTGGAGGAGGTATGTTGCTAAGAGTGGATCTTGGGGTGTTATAACCCAGCCCCACTTGCTATACTCAGCTAGCACACTCTTGGTTCTTTCTCTCTGCTGATATGGAGATATAACACTCAGCTACCTGCTCCTGCAGGCTTTCCCTGCCATAATGAAATGTTGTCAAAACTGTAAGCCAGAAATAAACCCTTTCCTTCTGTTAGCTGCTTCTGGTTGGGTGTTGTCATAGTTAACTGTCTCTGTTGCTGCATAGAAAGAACCCAACCAAAGCTGCTTGGGAGGAATGCGTTTATTTGGCTTATGGACTCGAGGGGAGACTCCATCATGGCAGGAAAAACGATGGCATGAGCAGAGGGGTGGACATCACCTCTGCCACAGCACTGCAAACAGCAAGGGGAAGCTGGCTTATAACCCCCATAAGCCTGCCCCCAACAACCCAGCCCAGCAAGGTTCTAATATCCAAACTGCCATCAGCTGGAGGTTAGTCGTTCAGAACACATTTGTTTGGGGGACACCTGGATCAAACCATGACAGGTGTGTTGTCCCAGCAATGAGAAGGCAACTGTTACATCCTTCCTTTCTATTTCATGTCCCACAACTCTAATCACCTTTACTCGGAAGACATTGAAATAGACACTAAATAGAAAAGGATTTTTTTTCCTATTTTGTGGCACTAGAGATTGAATCCATGTAGGCAAGTGCTCTGTCACTGAGCTATATTCCTAGTCATTTTTTTAAAAAAAGAGCAGTTTTTTGTTTTTTTAAAATGCTTTATTTATTCATTTTCAAGCAGAGAGAGAGAGAGAGAGAGAGAGAGAGAGAGAGAGAGAGAGAGAGAGAGAGAGAGAGAGCACCAGGGCCACCACCTTGTGGGTCTGGCTTATGTGGGTCCTGGGGAATTGAACCCAGGGCCTTAGGCACTGGAGGCAAATGCCTTAACTGCTGAGCCATCTCTCCAGCCCCCTAGTCCTTTTTTAATGTTTTAATTTGTGGCAGGGTCTTCCTAAGTTGCCCAGAGTGCCTTGAACTCACTCTAGCCAAGGCAACATTGAATTTGTGATCCTCTAGCCTCAGGCTCCCAAGTTATTGAGATTATAGGCCTATGCCAAGCCAGGAGTAGAGAAGGACATGCTGTATGTTAATGAATTGATTTTTTTTTATTGTCCATAATGAGTTACATTGTTTAGTGGGCCAACAATGAGTCATTATCCCCAATTCCTCATTGCCCCAGTCAGATGAATTGATTTAATATTTGTTTAAGTGACATACCGCTGATATATTTTAAATAATTTTATTTTCCTCTCCTACCAATAACAATGGTGGGTTCTTACTGGTATGAGCAAGGCTTAAATATTTTATTTTTTCTTTTTTAAAGTTTTTTTATTTATTCATTTTCAAGCAGAGAGAGAGAGAGAGAGAGAGAGAGAGAGAGAGAGAGAGAGAGAGAGAGAGAGAGCACCAGGGCCATCACCTTGTGGGTCTGGCATATGTGGGTACTAGGGAATTGAACCAGGGGCCTTAGGCACTGGAGGCAAATGCCTTAACCTCTGAGCCATCTCTCCAGCCAAATATTTTCTTACTTATTTGGTATGAATTCTAATTTATTGGGCCATTTTTGTCTTATTGAATGAAAATTGTTGCTTTGGGGTCCTTATATATAGTGAGTGATTTTTTCCAGTTTATAAAGATAAAATAATTTCATCTTATTTTAATAATTGTCCATCTAGATCTTCAATATTTACTTTAGATTTTTCTCCTTCCGTTCTATTTTTTAAAGTTTTTTTTTGTGTTTATGCTTTGTATGAGAGGTGTGTGTGTGATTGCGCGTATGTTACGTGGTGCATGTATGCACATATGTGTGCAGAGGCCAAGGGAGAGCTGTGGGTGTCCTCCTCTTAATGTTCTTCTGCATATTGAAGAAGACTGGATCTATCCCTCAAATCTGTGCTTCTGTTCGCCAACCCTGGTGATTTTCTGCCCCCTACCTTGTGCACTAGGATTACAAATGTGTATGGCCATGCCTAGCTTCTTACATGGGTCTGGGGAAGAAAACTTTTCTCTATCCCAGAGCCATTCATATTTAAGAGTCAAGTACACTTAACTGCTGAGCCATCGCCTCAGTCCTCTTCTGCCATTTATTTAAAAAATAAATTTTATTTATCATTTATTTGCAAATGAGAGAGAGAGGAGAGAGAGAGAGAGAATATACCAGGGCCTCCTGCCAATGCAAACAGAACTCCAGATTCATGTACCACTTTGTGCATCTGGCTCCATGTGGGTAATGGGGAATCCAGCCTAGGCTATCAGACTTTGTAAGCATGTGCCTTTAACTGCTGGGCCATCTCTCTAGCCCCACACCATTTAAACTTATATCTTCAGCCATAAGTCAAACTAATAACATATTTATTCAGTGCTTTCTTTCAGTCTGACATTATAGGGAAATCCCAAGTTACAAGTTCTTAAATAACTTAGCCTATTCTTGAGGATTCAAGACTGAGGAAAGTGAAAATGTATTTTTAATAGTTTTTATGAACTCATATTAATTATAAACATTAATGAGAGTCACTGTGAAAT
>PVHP010048944.1:0-12272 GCA_004024765.1 Zapus hudsonius
GAAAGAAAGAAAGAAAGAAAGAAAGAAAGAAAGAAAGAAAGAAAGAAAGAAAGAAAGAAAGAAACGGTGGGCACACCAGGGCCTCCTGTCACTGCAAACAAACTCAAGACACATGAGACACTTTGTGTGTCTGGCTTTATATGGGTACTGGAGAATCAAACCTGGGCAGTCAGGCTTTACAAGCGTGTGCCTTTAACCACTGGTCTATCGCTTGAGCTCAGCATGAGATTTTGAATAGCTGAATCATTTGAAGAAGCTTGACTTTGAGAGACATGAACATGTTTTTATTAATTAATTAAATAAAGTAATTGCACTGCTTGGGAATGCTTTGTTTTGCCAGAGGTCTAAATCAGTCATGGATTTTCCTGTCTAACTCACAGAGATGTTTTGTGACCGATTTAGATAGTAGAGTGAAGGCATATCAAAACAGTGTCCTACATAGGAACTGGTGACGTCATCTTACATGAAGGACACACATGATAACTTATTAGACCCAGCTGAAATATTCATAATTACTAATGCAGAATAAGAAACATCTGAGCAGTTCTGTTTTCAGTACCGCCTCTGAACACTTCTCAAATGAGGGATTACCCTCTTCCTCATATATAGTAAGTCTTGGGAAGCTAAATAATATGAGTGGAGACTGTCCATTCTTGACTTACAGAAATTCATAGTTGATGACATAGTATATATGTATGTATGTATTATAGAATATACTTATGTGCTGGATATATATTAAAATAAATATATTTCCAGCTACATATGTATTACAAATACATACATTTCAGGATACATATATAACAAATCTGTTAGAAAATTTTGAGTTTCAAGGAAAGAAATATTTTCCAAAGCATATTTCTTAGAATACTACTGCTAAGCATAATTTATAGCTGCTCTAAAAATAAAGGTGTCAGAAATGCTGTTTTAATCAGTCTTAATGGGCTTCTGTAAAGTATGACTTTGCATATTTTTATTATTTATATTTTTCTCAAAGACGAGGATATAGCATGAGCATTGAACACAGAAAGCCCTCTCCCCATATATCTAGTGTCCAAATGAATACATTAGAGGCAATGCCAAATTAAACATCGGTGAGAACCCATAGGATAGGGACCTGGCTGCTGATGTAGCCAAGGAGATGTTATTCATGGTGTAATTTCTGAAGAATTTTGGTTGACCAAGCAGATGCCTGGCCACAGGTCTCTAGCTGTGAAATTGTATTTGCAGCAATGTGACTCTAGTGTTCTGAACTTACTGGAGAACTAGAGAGAAAACATGGCTACTTGCTATTTCACGGCACAAAACACTGAGAAGGATGACTGGGGTGATGATGACTCAGAGGATAGAGCGCTTGATTCTCAAGCCAGAGTACCAGAGTTCAGATCCCCAGACTCTTCATAAAAGTTGGAAGTGTCAGCTGGGTGTGGTGGTGCACACCTTTAATCCCAGAACTGGGGGCAGATGGGTCAGAGGTAGGAGGATCACCTTGAGTTTGAGTCCAGCCTGAAACTACATAGTGAATTCCAGGCCAGCCTGGGCTAGAGAGAGACCCTACCTCAAAAAACCAAAAGAAAAAAAAAATTGGAATTGTCCTGAGACATTGAGAATGAGATGGAAAGCAAAGGCAGGAGAACATTCCAGAAGTTCCTGGACCAGTTAGCCTGGCAAATGTAGCCATGAACAACAATGAGAATGAGAAACCTTGTCTCAAACAAAGTGGGATGTGAGAACTGACACCTGAAATTGTCATCTGAGCTGCACATGTTGATGAAATTCACACACATGAACAAGTACACACACACACACTAAAAAAAAATCATAAGTATGTTTTTCTTTTAAAAACCATTGAGAAAATTGACTAAGGTTATTTGATTAAAGGTATACAGACACGTATTGGGTGGGGGTAAAATTAACACCTAGAATGAATTCAAAATTAAAAGCGACTTGAAGCTTGCATGAACCAGTAGTGGTGGACACAGACTCTCCTTCCTTTGGCTGTTGGATGATCCCTGGTGAATGTCAGGCATTGTAGCAAACAGAGACAATTCACAGACAAATAGGATTCAATCTACTTAGCCTGTCTGTGTCTTTAAGAAGGTAGACCGGGTACTTTCCCAGCAGAATGATGAATGACTTAGTAACACAGGGGTCTCTAACAATGTAAAAGTAAAGGACAAAAATCACCAAATCTTTTAGGCAATTTCTTTTGATCTAAATTTAAAAGCAAAATGGTTTTGTGCAGCTAGTAGTTAAACTCAGTTATTAGTTTCAAGATACAGACTACAGAAACAGTTTATTATTTTTTAAGATCAATTTTATTAAGAGTGCTCTGTGTCTAACACATATGTACAGTACAACTGTGTTTAGTTTAAGAGAAAAATGTGTTTATTTCAGTGTTGCTTTATTGCCATAATTGTGCACGAATATTAAGCAATCACAGCAGATAGGCTAATCTCCTTTCATTGGGAACAGGTCTCTGGTAAACTGGGTGTGATAAGATACTCAGGAAAAGTCTTGGGTTTTCTTATATAACCTTAGTATTTACCTCAGTCAACTTAGAACAGAAAATCACTTTGATTTTTCCATTAAAAACAAAAACAAATAAACAACAACATAAAAAAATCTCTTCTTATCTTCATGAACTGAGAAAGCTTGCTTGGAAAGATGATTGTGCTACTGAACTTTAGCGATTTTGGTCAAGTTTAGAAGCTCAGAAACAGCTGATATCATAGTTACTTTAGTTCTCAAAGAAGAAAAAACCTTGAACTTACAGAAAAAAATGCATATTAAAAACAGGAAGACTGGGCTGGAAAAATGGCTCAGCAGTTAAAGGCACTTACCTGTAGAACCTAATGACCAGAGTTCAATTCCCCAGTACCCACAGTAAACCCAGATGTACAAAAGGGGTACGTGTGTTTATTTGCAGTGACTAGAGGCCCGGGTGCACCCATTCACTCATTCTCTCTTTCTCTCTCTCTTTCTCTCTGTTTACAAATAAATAAAGTGTAAAAAAAACCCAAGAAGATGGGTCCTTCTTGCATATATAAACAAAGACATCATTTTACTGGAGTCCTTTCATTACAAAAGTACATGTATATTATCCCCAATAAATATTTTACTTAAGATCACAACTTACCAAAAAGAGATTTGGCTTTTTTATTATTCATTACAATGATAACAATTTGGAGAATCAGAAGAGTTGGGAAGAAAACACTGCTGATGGCCTGATAAGTCAATGGGAAAGAGGAAGAAAAGAGGCTTTGGTATTTCTTAAGATGGCTTATTTTTTCCTTTGCTGTGCATAAGTCAGAACCCACAGCCTATGCATGGGGGGTCAGACACTCTCCCACTAAGCCTTTTATTTCTTTTTCCTTAATAAATCTGATGCAAAAATGACAACATTTGCCCATTTTATATGTTAGTACAGAAGTTGGGTGTTTTTTTTTTTTTTTTTTTTTTTTTTTTTTTTTTTTTTTTTTTTGGATTTTGGTTTTTTAAGGTACCGTCTCTCTCTAGTCCAGGCTGACCTGGAATTCACTGCGTATTCTTAGGGAAGCCTCGAACTCACAGTGATCCTCCTGCCTCTGCCTCCCGAGTGCTGGGATTAAAGACCTGTTCCTTCTCTCTACATTTTTACTTATGATGATGATTCATTCATTCAACAAATGCTGGTCAGAATACCGTGATGGATGCTAGCAATAAAACGGACAGGACAGACATCATCCTGGCCCATATGGAATTTGCATTGGGATGTGAAATAGGAGACATCTTAGATCCCTCATGGAGTGGTGACAGGGACAACATGAGGGTGTGGGGTGAAGGCACTTATGCCAAGGGGAGGTGGCTGTTGACCCCGAAGCATAAGTAAGGTCAGTGTTGGCCAGAACTGTGTTATCCGTGGTGAAACAGAGTTGAACTAGTCATGCACTGGACAGCGTGGTCTCGTGCGGTATCTGAGATTTTATCCGTCTTGTTGAAACCCCAGGTTCACATGTGTCTTTCTCTGATTTCCTTTAGTACATGACTGCTGGCCCCATGCAAGGGGCCTACCTTCCCCAGTACACGCCTGTGCCTCCGACAGCCGTTTCCATTGAAGTAAGTTGATTCCTCTCTCGGGAAAGAAGTCAGAAGAGATCAGCCTCTCTCTCTCTCTCTCTCTCTCTCTCTCTCTCTCTCTCTCTCTCTCTCTCTCTCTCTCTCTCACACACACACACACACACACACACACGCATATATGCACACATAGTATGGTGCCCTGTAAGTGTCTCTCATTCTCTCATTCTCTCTTTCATTCTCTCTCTCCTCTCTCTCATTTTCTCTCACACATGCACACACACATATATATGCAGTATGTCCCCCATAAGTCTCTCATTTTCTCTCTCATTCTCTTTCTCTCTCACGCACACATATACCACACATATATAAACATAGCATATCCCCTTATTCTCTCTCTCTCTCTCTCTCTCTCTCTCTCTCTCTCTCTCTCACACACACACACACACACACACACACACACACACACACACACACCATGGGCCCCCATAGCTTAAGACATGCATATGTATAATTTTTCTGCTAGTTTCTCACTTGTAACTGAAAACTCGGCCTATGGAAGTACGCACATGTCTTCATTTCCACCTACACTTTTCCTTTGCACCCCAATAAAAATCTATTCAGACCTATAAGGGAAAGATAATTTTCAGGCTTAGATGATGGTCCAGAGAGTAAACACCTGTGAATAGGGAGGAAGAGTCAATGTTTGGATGAGGTAGATTCCAGTGCCTTGCTCCTGAGAGTGGTCCCTGGTTCAATGTCCTTGGCATCCGCTGGGAATTTAATGGGAAGACATATTAGTAGGTAGCACTAATCCAGTCTACTGAATCTCAAAGTTCATGTTAACATGACCATTCAGTGATTCACGTACTCAGGAAAATTCGAAAGATAGTTTTCTAAATCTCAGACTCTCCTGCACATTTAAATTATTTGGTGGGGAGGGGGTGCAGAGATAGCTAAGTGGTTATAGTTGCTGGCTTGCAAGACTACCATCCTGACTCCCTGGCACCCATGTAATATCAGGCACAAAGTGTGGCATATGCCTCTGATCAATAGGAGACAGAGCCAAGAGAATCCAGAAGCCCACAGCCATCTGGATTGGTGCACACACAGAGGGAGGGCCTACAACAATGGAGATCCAATCTCAAGCAGGAGGTGGAGGAAGAGGCTAAGCACCCTGAGGTTGTCCTCAAACCTCCATCTGCACACCACAGTGACACACAAGCACCCATATACATTCCCATACATATACCACACACATACACAAACACACACACACACACACACACACACACACACACACACACACACCATTCACATAATAAAACCATTTGGAGGGCTTGAAGATTATTATTTTGTTGGCTCTATTATGAGAGGTTTCTGAATGGTCTGCTTGGGGTATTAATTGGATATCAGGATTTTTCCAAGTCCTCTGTTATCCCACTATGTGTGAGAAAGATTAAGAACCATGGCACCATTTGGGAAGGCAGGGTGGAGCTCAGAACACAGCCTTGACCTAGCATGAGTGAGGCATCCCAGAAAACAACCCAAGTTCCACAGATCTAGTAAATGAACATTATTAGATTTCCAGCTTCCTACATGTAGTTAGGAAAGAAATAACTGGATCAACGTGGACATCATGAATGATAATGTCAGTGTGTCCTTAATGGAAATGCAACCCCTTTCCTTCTCTCTTTCCTTGGAAGAATCCATTCCTTATAGCCTTTATTTGACTGGACAGAGCTGCGAAGCCATGGAGAAGAGGAGCAGGTGTGGACCATGTAGAGGGTGGCAGAAATGTAGACATGATTCTTCCCACTGTTCCTTACGGATGTAGCTGACAGTGTCACTTTTATCTCCAGATGGAAAACTCTGGAATTCATGACATTGTTGCTTCACCAGTGACCAGAAAAATTGTAGTGTTTCTATTTCTCCATGAAAACGCACCAGGAAAGAGATTGAGGGTAGTCTTTGCCTTCTAAATCAAAGCATTAAAAATGTTTACGTATTCATTTCTGGAATGTAGCAAATGTTTGCTTGCATCAAGCTGTAAGGGAGTCTGACAGTTTAGTAAGGTAGTGTTGCATAGATTAAGAAGATAAGGGTGTCATTTTTTTTCTAGTTAGCATACAGAGATGTAGGTATCATTTAGGACCAGTGAGATGGCTCAGAGCTCTTAGAATTGGGACCATCACAGCCGACATAAAGCCCTCCCACCTACAGAGAGAAGGGATTTGGAGACAGGAGAATTCCCCAGAAGCTAAAAGTCCAGCCAGACAGGCAGACGCATTCAGCAGTGAATAATGAGAGACCCTGTCTCAGATAAGATGGAAGGTGAGGAGCAAAACCTGAGGTTGCCCTATGCTTTTACAAGCATGCTGTAGCATGCACTTACCCACACTCACATCACTCACATAACACACACACAAAACCATATACAGACACAAATTTGTAGACATGTGGGCCCACAAGAATGTCATTTTAAACAATTTTAATAGTATTTCCAGAATTTTTATAGCACGTGATTAAATTACATGTTCTTTGTTGCATCGGGCTATAAAAATAGTAGGTTAAAGCTATTCATGGTAGCACACACTTGGCTTGACAGCCAGCACTTGGGAAGCTGAGGCAGGAGAATCACTAAGTGAGTCTTGCTAAAAGTTTCAGGCCAGCTTAGGTAATAAGAAACAACTGTGTCATGATAAAATTAATAATGAGGTTATTCCAGGCACCATAAGCACAGATCTCTGCCACATGTTTGCATTTCTGTGTGCCTACAACAAAGGAAAAAATACAACAGAGAAAAAAATAGAGTGTTTTAACTACTGTACAATAATGAGATGTAGTTGACAGTGAAGCTTACAGGAAACAGTCTAGTTGTAGTTAAATCTTGGAGGAAGTATCTAAACTGTAACTACCTTCTAACATACTACCTTGGATTTGTGCTTATTAAGAAAAACACATTCATTTTCCTTGTAAGAATTCATGAACTATTCATTGGTATATATACAAACTAGTGCTATTGGGAGAGTCACAAACTACCCAACAATAAATAGAGCATTGGCAAAACCAGGGAATGTCTCTAGGGAGAATTTTAGAGTCTAAGAAAAAAAATTAGGCATCATTAGTTAAGGGACAGAGAATTGACCAAGAGTCTTCGTGGATACCCCCATATATCCAAGATGGTACCTAAAACTAGGGGAGATACCTTTTATGGGAACTATTGACAACCAGATACCCCTAGGAAGCAAACATATTCCCCTAATGGTGGCCAACTCCAGAATGTCACCCTAGCTGTCATCTTTGAGAAGCAAAAGTTACGAGGAGAACAAAAGCGAGAATAAAACAAAATAATGGACAATCCCTTCACCCCTTCTCTTCTTTCTCTGAACCTTCTTAATAAAATGCCAATTCGTGTCTTGGAAAGCAAAGTGAAGTCAAATGAAAGGAGTTACTGAAGAGAAACTTGCTCTGTCAGATCCATGGAAAGATTTCAAAGGATGCAGATGTTTGGGGCCCAAGTTCATTGTTCAGCTGGGTGATAAGGAGAGTCCAAGGAACTGCCTGGGGAAATTGTAGGACTGTAGAAGGATTTATTAAAATCCTGGATGGGTGTTTTGGTAATTCATTATATAGTGTGACTATATGCAATCACAGATTAAATGCTCCATATGTGGGTTGAGATGATTTTCTGACCATTTGGCTAACCCTGCCTGAGACTTGAGAGAGCAAAACTCCTCTGTTTTGTATTTGGATGAATTTCTCAACCTTTCTTCAAACATAGTCTCAGCATGGCTGAGATCATCTCTTCTCAAACCAGTAGAAAAATGGTATTGAGAAACCCATTTCAAAGATTGAGAGAGGTCCTTTTGTAGGTGAGACCTTTTAAAAAGAATTATTTTATTTACACTAGACCTTAGTAATGCTACTTTTGAGCTTTTGTTAGGATACAGGGACGCTTCTAGCAAAGGCTGGCCTTGAACTAACTATGCCGCTCAGCATGACCTTGAACTCCTAACCTTTCTGCCTGAGTGCTGGGTTTATACGCATGTGCCACCACACCCAGTTGATACTGTATTGAAGATTCTTGTACATAATAGAAAAGCATTATCCCAACAGAGCCATATCCCCAGTCCCTAGTAAAGCTTAGGGGAGCTGAGGAGATAACCAGCAGATAGGAGTGCTAGCTTTTCAATCAACAGGACCTGCGTTTTTATCCACAGTGACCACTTACAGGGGAGAGAGGAGCATTAGAATATAACCCAATGGAAATATGTTTAAAAGATTAATGAACTCCAAGTGCAATGTTTAAAATATTAATGATTTAAAAACAAAAAGCTGGACATGAATGACTGTCACTGCAGTACTGAGGGTGGATTGCTAGGGTGTGCTGGTCAGCCAGTCAGAAAATCGGAGATTCCTCCAGGGTCAGTGAGGGTGAATCCCTATCTCAAGGAAATCAGGTGAAAGAATAAGGAACACCTGATGTCCTCCTCTGGCATCCTTACATGTGTCACACACACGCACACACAAAATAAAGGTTTTTGTGTACTTATCTGCCTCCTTAGGGTGTCGTTGCTGATACCTCTCCCCAGACAGTGGCTCCTTCATCCCAGGACACCAGTGGTCAACAGCAACAGATAACAGTGGACACTTCCAGCGAACATGCCCCTGCATATTCTTACCAACAGTCGAAGTAAGTGACTATGCTAAGCTCTCTCCCTCAAACTTTGACACCTCAAAAGTTATCCTCCCCAGATGGATCTGTTCGTGTTTGCACAGACAAACCACCACCGGCATAGATTTAACTGGGATGCTTGAAGAAGGTGGGTGTAGCCTCTGATCTTGGCTGGACTTCAGCAGGTGCCAACTGATGGTTGTCTATGTCTCTGTGTGGGAAAAGCGTTGGTCACGTGTTTCTCATTTCCAGGAAAGTTCAGAATTCTAAGGACAGAAAAAAAAAACAGGCACAACAAAACAAGTAATCAGTCTTGTTTATACATATTGGCCACTGTCTCATGGGCTATTATTAAAATTTTTTTTCTGTTGTGTATATTCTTTGGAAAATTCTAGTGCTCCCATCTAAAACTGGCTGAAAAAGCTGCGTCCTCAGTCTCCTCACTTTTAAATGAAGTCAGTGACACGTATTGTCAGGACTTTGAGCATCCATTGAAATGTTTGTAAAACTATGGTATTATAAAATATCGAATAGGGAGATTAGGTCCTAGGTCAGGAGTTCAATGTCAAAGAAAGCAATCAAGTAGTCAGGATTCTTCATGAAGAATTTTAAATCGCTCCTAAAGAAAATACACTTGACTCCATGTTGAGCAAATGTGGAGGCTAAACTCAGAGAGCTTTGTTTTGAAAACAAAGACACTAACAATGAGAAAGTCTAATTATAGAGAGAGGCCTGGATATGTGAACTGTTCAACTTTGTAGATTATAATCAAACATCTGGTGGACAGAGAATCCGCAAATGACCCTGCTTGGAAGGCTGCTCCATTTCTTCCCATTTTGCTTGTTGAAGAATTCTTCCATGGCCCTTAGCAAAGGAAAGAATCTGAGCATGGTAGTCCGTGCCTGGAACCCACAGATGAGTAGATAAAGGAAATGTACAGATGTACACACAGTGGAATTTTATTCAACCATAAAGGAGAATGATATAATGTCATTTCCAGGAAATGGATGGAATTGGGCATCATCATGTTAAGTGAAATAAGATTCAGAAATAAACATTACATATTTACTTTTAAATGCAGAATCTAAATTTACACACATACAAACACACACACACACACAACCAGAACATGACAGGGGACTATTTAGGAGAAGACGACCACCCAGGAAGGAAGTAGAGATGTGAATGAGAGCAACATACAATGACCCATACATATAGAATGACACACATTATATTGTATGCTAATTAAAAATAATTAAAATTATGTGATGTTATAACATGTTTTTTTATCCTTTCTTTTTGAACCTGAAGCAAACATGGGTTCTACTTGGGCCTTGAGCCTTTCAGCTCTGGAATTGGAACTCATGCCAAGGGCTTTTTTACTTTTAGGCTTCTGACTTAATCTGGAAGCCATAGATCCTCCAGATCCTGTTTCCTGACTACAGATCTTGGGATCTAATTCCTTATGACTTCTTGATCTCTCCCCTCCTCACCTGTGAGTGTGTGTGTGTGTGTGTGTGTGTGTGTGTGTGTGTGTGTGCGTGTGCGTGCCTACGTGCAAGGGTATACACATTAATTGATTGAATGATTGCTTCTATTGGTTCTTTTCCCATATTATTCACTATTCACCATGTCTATTTCACAGCTTTCAGGATGTAAGTGAACTCAGTTCTGTCTTTTCCAGAAGACAATGAGGAAATGATTGTTCCTGTGATCTAGAACTTTCCTGCTAACAGTGTAATGATTTCTGGATGATAAATCATGCAATGTGGCCATTCACCAAACTATGATTGACTGAGCAGATACAATGTAACAAACAGGTAGCATTTCTGGGCTAGGAAATGACCAATGAAAGAAGGAGATTTCTTGCCCACCCACTTGGAGTTTACTTCCTTACTGGGAGTAGACCCACAATCCATAGATCATTCAAAAGAATAAAATCGCCGGGCGTGGTGGTGCACACCTTTAATCCCAGCACTCGGGAGGCAGAGGTAGGAGGATTGCCTTGAGTTCAAGGTCACCCTGAGACTACATAGTGAACTCCAGGTCAGCCTGGGCTAGAGTGAGACCCTACCTCGAAAAACCAAAAAAAAAAAAAAAAAAAAAATCAAGTAGAAGCAGATTGTTCTAAAGTTTTCTTCTTGTAGAAAGTGATTGGTTGGACTCCTTGGATGTGTTGTAACAGAAAGCCTCCCCAATTGCCTGGAACCTGAAAGGCAGGTGGAAAATAAAGAGAAATCTAAGCAGAAAAAAATGACGTTTGGAAGCTGGAGGAAATGGAAGGACAGAGTCCAAGACTAGCAGGAGCTATTTATTACCTAGTGTTCTGCCCTTAGTTACTTGACTTTACTTAGATCACTTTACTTGGAGTTACGCAAAGTGATTCTAGGGATCTTTGAAGGGCTTTCAAAGAAGGAACAGAGTGGTATGATTTCCCTAACAATGACTGTTACACTTGTAGGCTTAGTGTAGAAAATGGATGTGTTTTAAGGATGTGCTTATTCCTTCCTCCCTGCTAAGGTTAAGATGTGCCACCTGGCTGTCTGCTCCTGCTATGCTTTCTTCCACCATGACAAGACTTCCCTTCAAAACTATAAGCCAGAAATAAATCCTTTCCTTCCATTAAAAAAAAAAGGATGGATTGATTTCAAGATGCAAAGTTCCCTTTCTTGCTGCTGTGAGGAACCTCCCTCTCTCCTTCCTGGCTTATTGAGTTTTAATGATTCATAGGTGTCTGCCCACAAAGGAATGCCTCAATCTTTCTCAGGTGCACCCCTTTGAGGAGTGACACACCTTTCTTTTAAAAAATATTTTATTTATTAATTTTCAAGCAGAGAAATACAGAGATAGTAAGGGGGGGAGAACACCAGGGCTACCACCTTGTGGGTCTGGCATATGTGGATACTGGAGAATTAAACCCAAGGCCTTAGGCACTGGAGGCAAGTGCCTTAACCACTTAGCCATCTCTCTAGCCCTATTTATTCATTTTCAAGCAGGGGGGGTGGTGTCTGGCTTATGTGGGTACTGGGGATTTGAACCCAGGGCTTTAGGCACTGGAGGCAAGTGCCTTAACTGCTGAGCTGTCTCTCCAGCCCCTGACACACCTTTCTGAGGATACTGTGGGAAGTTGGTGTGGAAGCTGGTTCTGACTCTTTAAGAGAGAGCATCTCTATCTCTCAAGGATTCTGATCGCTTCACCTACCTCCAGGTCTTGGTCCACCTTCAGATATACTATGAGATGGGATCTGTCATCAAGTTTTGCAATCTAGGATTGAATTAAGACCTCCACATACCCAAGATAGGTAGCCCAGAAGAATGTGAAAAGAACTCTTATAAAACACGATAGTCACAGAAACCTTCATTTCCTTTCTCCTGGCTTGGAGCTTGGTCTTATAGAAAGAACAGTGTTCCTGATAGTTGGATGACTTCTTGTCTGGAGTCCAGGGATGGGGGATTGGAGATCAGTGGTTCATTGGATGTAGACTCCTAGAAATGTGTGAAGTGGAAGATTAGACCCAGGTTTTCCCATCAGGTGCCATAG
>PVHP010048945.1:0-12324 GCA_004024765.1 Zapus hudsonius
GAAAGAAAGAAAGAAAGAAAGAAAGAAAGAAAGAAAGAAAGAAAGAAAGAAAGAAAGAAAGAAAGAAAGAAAGAAAGAAAGAAAGAAAGAAAGAAAGAAAGAAAGAAAGAAAGAAAGAAAGAAAGAAAGAAAGAAAGAAAGAAAGAAAGAAAGAAAGAAAGAAAGAAAGAAAGAAAGAAAGAAAGAAAGAAAGAAAGAGCTGGGGTGTTGGCTCAGGAGGAAGCACTTGCCATGCAATTATAAATACCAGAGTTCAGATCCACAGGCCCAATATAAAAAGCCAGAAGCAGAGCTGAGGAGGAGATTGCCCAATGGTTAAAGCACTTGTTTGGTGCAAGACTGCCTGCCCAAGTTCAAGTCTCCAGCACTCAGGTAAAGCTGGAATCTCTGATCTCAGCACGAAGACAGGAGGACATAAGTAGCAGCAAAAACAAGGGACACACGGTCTCAAAAAGAAGGTAGAAGCAGGGCATGGTGGCACTCGGGAGGCAGAGGTAGGAGGATCGCTGTGGGTTCAAGGCCAGCATGAGACTACAGAGTGAGATCCGGCTCAGCCTGGGCTAGAGCGAGACCCTACCTGGAAGAAGAAAAGAGAAAGTAGAGAGAAGAGGATAAACATCCCAAGGTGCTCCTCCGATGCCAACGTGCCCACACGCATAAATGCTCTTAATTCTTAATGAGCTGGGGAGATGGCCAAGGGTTAAAAGCTCTTGACTGCAAAACCTGCCAGGCCATATTCAATTCCCCAGCATCCATGTAAAGCCAGACTCAAAGAGTGTCTGGCATGTGTCTGGCAGCAGGAGACTCCTGGTGCACCCATACATCAACACTACACATATGCAAACGAATAAAGAATTGTTCTAAGCCGGGCATGGTGACAGGCGTGGTGACGCACGCCTTTAATCCCAGCACTCAGGAGGCAGAGGTAGGAGGATTGTTCAAGGCCACTCTGAGGCTCCATAGTGTGAATTCCAGGTCAGCCTGGGCTAGAGCGAGACCCTACGTCGAAAAAAAAAAAAAAGAAAGAAAAGAAAAGAAAAGAAAGAAAGAAAAAGATTTGTTCTAAAAGGCCTGAAGTGGGCTGGAGGGATGGCTCAGTGGTTAAGGTGACCCAGGTTCGATTCCCAAGTACCCATGTAAAGCCAGGTGGACAAAGTGGTGCATGCATCTGGAGAGTTCATTTGCAGTAGCTAGAGGCCCCAGTGTACCTATTCTTTCTCTCAAATAAATAATTATTATTTTAAAAGAGCCAGAGCTCTTGCAGGCTGCAGCAATCCCAGCACCCAGCACTCTCACCCCGAGAAGGGAGCTGAAGATTTCCCCGAAGCCAGCCAGCCTGGCAAACACACTGGTGAACAAAACGTGATGGAAGGGCATGATGGATGGCCATCTGAAAGCTGCCCCGTGACCTCCACCCGGGCACTGCAGCACACGGGTGCTCACTCTCACACGCATGAACATGCACATACACTCCAAATTCACCAGAACACAGTGCCCTGCCTCCCATCATGGGCCATGCTCAGCTCTGTCCTGCCATGGCCTCCCTTCTCTCTGTTCCTCAGACATGCTACATTGGCTCTCAGCTGGCCCCTCCTCCCTTCATTTAGAATGTTCTGGGCTTAGTCTCCTCCACAGTTGCCAACTTCAGCTTTGGCTCCAGTGTCAGCTCCCCAGTGGGGCCTTCTCTGACACTGCAGACTCCCATCATACTGAAGTTGGGGGGCAGGGTATCCACTGCACTCATCCCTAACTGGAAACTGTGAGGTGTCCTGGTCCTCTGCGGCTCACTCGATGCATCTCCATAGTTCAATCTCAGCTGCCCTTCGCAGTGACCCAGCGCTGGGCACACAGCCTGGCTGACAGGTGTCTGCTATGTGCCGTGAGGAACTACAATGAGACAGAGTTAATGACACGGCAGCGTGCCAGCCACCTGACTCACGGGAAACTCCAGCTTTTCTTCCCTGACCTTAGACTTTCTTACTGCAAAGCAAGAAGACAGTAAGGTTTGGAGTCAAGAAAATTCTCCTTTCAACCAGCTCCCAGACACACATGGGCCTAAAATATGCCCATTTCCTCTACAGAAACAGTCCCTACTTGTAGATGAAACGGGCATATTTACCATTCTGTCCTGGAAATGATAGGTCACCCATGCTTGGGCCAGGCACCGGATAGAACCACACTCAGGAAGCTGGGCGTGGTGGCACACACCAGTACTCCCAGCACTAGGGAGGCTGAGGCAGGATGACTTCACAGTGGCTGATGCTTCCGACACCAGGCGTGCATGATATGAAGGGGAAATGACAGCAAAATAAGAGGGACGAGCTGGCACAAAGAAGGGGTAAAGTGCAGGGGAGAGAAGAGAGGAACAAAGGAGGGAACATTATGTATATGTATGGAGGCTGTCAATAAAAAGGTTTTATTAAGAAAAAAAAAAAACGCTAACTGGGGCTGGAGAGATAGCTTGATGGTTAAGGCACTTGCCTGTAGAGCAGAAGGACATGAGTTCAATTCCCCAGTACCCATCCATGTAAGGTGGCTCATGCATCTAGAGTTGGTTTGCAGTGGCTGGAGGCCCTGGCGTACCCTTTCTCTCTCTCTCTCTCTCAAATATGTTTTTTTAAAACATGTTACTTTCAGGGCTGGAGAGATAACTCAGAGGTTAAGGCACTTGCCTTCAGTGCCTAAGGCCCCAGGTTCAATTCTCCAGGACCATATGCCAGACCCACAAGGTGGCGGCCCTGGTGCTCGCTCGCGTTCTCTCTCTCTCTCTCTCTCTCTCTCTCTCTCTCTCTCTCTCTCTCTCTCTCTCTCTCTCTCTCTCTCAAATAAATATGTTTTTTAAAAACATGTTACTTGCAAAGCTTGCTGGTCCAGGTTCAATTCCCTAGTGTCCGAGTAAAGCCAGATGTAAAGTGATGCACGGCATGTCCATGCTCTCTCAAATAACCAAATAAATAGTTAAAAAAAAAGATATGAATTTAAGCTGGGGCGATGACTCAGTGGATAAAGTGCAAACATGAAGACCTGAATTCAGATCCCCACCACCTATGGAAAAGCCAGCTGTAGTAGTACATGCCTGTAATTCCAGCACCAAGGAGGTGGAGACAAGATCCCTGAGGCTCCCTTGGCTAGCTAGTCTAACCAGAATTAATGAGAGATTTTATCAAAGAATTAAGGTAAGGGGTTGGAGAGACTGCTAGTGGTTACAAAGCCTGATGGCCCAGGTTCAATTCCTTAGTACTCACATAAAGCCAGACACAAAGTGGCACATTGTCCTTCACAGTAGCAAGAGACCCTGGCAGGCCCATACCTACACACATACATATGCAAATTAATATATTAAAAAGAAATAGATGAACCCGTGAAGTGGCTGAGAAAGCTATGCAACATGGACCGCTGGCCTCCACATGCATGCACACACATAGAAACAAACATAAATACACTTTCTTGAGAGCTGAGAGGGCTAGTTAGCCAATGTTCAGTCAAGTTAGGGCCCTTTCAAATCCTGGCCTTCTGCAACCTATGGCCCTTGCAAGGGGTCTCAACCAGGGAGACATGTTTCAGGATCCCCTTCCCTCCATCCCACTCAACGGGGACGAGTGGAGAGAATTCCATCTACTCTCTCCTGTCTCCCTCTAGTTCACAGTCTCATCTCCCAGATGAGGATGAACTGAAACTGAAGGATCTATTTCTCATACAACACCAGCCCTCCACTCATACCAAACCTCTACTGTGTCTCGTCCCAACCCATGAAAGAGCAGCCTGGTTTTCTGTTGTTTGATTAAAATAGGGTCTCTTTATGTAGCCCAGGCTGGCATTGAACTCATGATCCTCCTGGCTCAGCCTGCTGAAAGCTGGGACCACAGCCATGTGCCAGCGCACCCACCCTGCTGTAGTCCTCAAACAGCAGGTGGAGTGGGGACTTACAGGAAGGTCACTAGAGGGGGTTATGATAAATCAGGTCAGAGGATTACCAAGAGCATTGAGGAACCAATGACCCAGAAGGGTGATTAAGCCAGATCAGGCCAGAGATGGTCAGCTCAATGCAATCCACCCACAGCTAGGTGCTACTCGGAAATTTTCAGTAAGTTATCAATATTTTAAATTGCAAAAACTGATTTTTTAAAATCTGTGTTTCTTCTCTTTTTAAAAAAGCCAGGCATACCTATAACCTGAGAAGCAGAGACAGGAATATTGCCATGAGTTTGAGGCCAGCCTGTTTTACATAATGAGTTCCAGGCCAGCCTGGCTTATAGAGTGAATCCAAGTCTGCCTGGGCTAGAGTGAAAGCCTGTAAAGGGAGGGAGGGAGGGAGGAAGGGAGGGAGGGAAAAGAAGAGAGGGGGAAGTAGGGAGGGAGGAAGAAAGGGAGGGAGAAAGGGAAGAAGGGAAGGAGGGAAGGGAGAGAGGGAGAGATAAATAAAAGCACATACTAGGAGGGAGCGCTCAGGAGGTGGCATTCACTGGGTATATCCTTAGCCCCCACCTACATAAACTTAGATCAAAGTATGAACAGCGGTTACCTGGTAAAAGGTTTTTGTGTTTCACTGTATAATTTGATTTGTTGCAAGGAGATTTTATACTTTGTCAGAAACTCCAGCTGAGTATGATGGTTCCTGACTTATCCCAGGCTGAGCTGAGGCAGGAGGATTGCCATGAGCCTGGACTACAGAATGAGGCCCTATGTCAAAAACAAAACAAAAAAACAAACAAACAAAAAAAACCCAGGGCTGGGGCAATGGCTCAGTGGATAAAACACTCACTGCTCAAGTCTCAGACTCCCCTTCTGTGTCCAGCAGGCTGCCAGCAAGATGGGAGGCAGAGATAGACTTTTCTAGAAGCTCAAAGAATAGCAGCAAAGCCAAATGCAGAGAGAAACCCTGCCTCAAATGAGGAGGAAAGAAAGGCGAGGAATGAGCACAAAGTTGTTCTCAGACCTCCTCACATACCCTGTGATACATGCATACCTGCACACACACAAAAGAAAAACAAAAACCAAACAAGTCTTCCCCCTAAATTAACAAGCTTCTAGCTCAGAGATCCTTTATTAGAAAAAGCATGCAGCAGCACCTAGGAATCACTAGGTCCCCTGTTAGTCAAAAGAGGTTGAGAGCCCTGGTTCCCTTCTGGGTCTAAAACAGAGTAATTACAACAGAACGCACTGCACGCTGCCCCAGCTCCCTGAGCCAGGCAGATCCAGGATGCAGAAGGCCAGCTCTGCAGGGGCGGGACCAGCAATGCCAAGCTGGGAAGTCAGAAGAGAGGACACTCTGCAGGGTCTGGAGGGGCAGATCAAGCAAACCAACATAGCTCATCACTTATAAGGGAGGCAGAGGCTCTTAAAGAAAAAGAAATTGATGGAACCTCTTCTAATTCTGTGGGGTCCCACCTGCATGCCCAGCACAGTGTCCCCAATAAATCCATTAATCCTCAGAGGCCTCAGCCAAATCCTGTCAATCAGCTTCCTACATTCCTTCTCACCTGTATATCTGGAGTCACGAGGGAAGAGAAACCAAGAGGGGCGGCTAGAAAAACGGGCAAGGGACAGGGTTTGGGGGCTGTGATCTTCAAGGGCAGCTGAGGGCATGGCTGGGACGTGGAGGCCATGAACCAGTATGCATGATCATGGCTCTGGATTAAGTACAATTAACAACACTCACCCTATGACCCTACAATTCTATTCCTAGATCTCCATGCAAGAGGAGTGAAAACAAATGCTAACTATGGAAATTTGTTCACACCAGCCAAGAAGTAGACATGACTCAATGTCTACCAACAGACAAAGGGATCAACAAAAACGTGATGCACCCATACAACAGAAGCCTGGCACGGTAGTACAGCCTGTAACCCCAGCAACTTAGGACACTGAGGCAGGAAGATCACTTGAGCCCATAAGCAGAGCTGAGAATGTAGCTTGGTAGAGAAGTGTTTACCTAGAGGCCATAGGTTTAATTCCCAGGACCACCAAAAAATAAATAAATAAGACCTTCTGGGCTGGGGACATGGCTTAGCAGTTAAAGGTGTTTGCAAAGCCTGCTGGGCCAGGTTTGGGGTCAATTCCCTAGCCACCTACGTAAAACCAGAAGGTTTCAAGAGACCCTAACACGTATGCACACGCATGTGTGAAAATAAAATTAAAATAACTCATGCTCTCCTTTCTGGCAAGGCCTGTAATTCAAGGAGGCTGAGGCAGGAGAATGACAAGTACAAAGCCTACCCAGGGTGTAGAATGCCTCAGCTAACAGTTCACAATTCTTTTTCTTTCTTTCTCCTCCCCCCCCCCCCCCCTTCAGGTAAGGTCTTCCTCTAGCCCAGACTGACCTGAAATTCACTATGTAGTGTCAGGGTGGTATGAGGATTGCTGTGAGTTTGAAGCCAACCCAGAACTAGTCAGCCTAGGCAACAGTGAGACCCTACCTCAAGGAAAAGAAAAATAAAGCTAGTCTCTGATGAGGCCTCCAACCTGGTACTTTGTTCTAAGGCTTATGGAAGAGAAAAAAGAAGAAATGGTTCTTTTAAGATTGAAAATGGTCCATATTTCAGACAGATCCCAGTCGTCTAGAATCATAGTCACATGTCACATGGGTCAGGCTTGCAAAACCGGGTCAGGTACACATCCAGTGTCCCCACATGAACCACAAAGATAAACTACACAGACGTCCCCAGCAGGATCCTAAAACAGATGCCGAGAGAGGCGACATTTGCAAAGAGAAGGTGGATAATTTCTTCTCTGCAACACCTCCATCAGACATCTTCAGAGTCCTAGGGACACCTGAGACCTTGCTGGTAGTTACCTAACTCAGCAAATTCTTTCCACTGCACAGTAGATGGTTGGCACTTCCTGGATCTCCAAGAAGCAGAAAAACCAAAACAGTTCCAATTACTGATGCTTACTTCTTGAAAGATGAATACTTGGTAGCTCTGCATGCCCCTGTGGCTTCAGTTTGGGGATGGGGGGTGACTCAATGGTTAAGAACACAGAATGAAGCCGGGCGTGGTGGCGCACGCCTTTAATCTCAGCACTCCCAGCACTCCGGAGGCAGAGGTAGGAGGATCACCATGAGTTCAAGGCCACCCTGAGACTACATAGTGAATTCCAGGTCAGCCCAACACCCACATAAACATCTGGGTGTAGCCATGCAAGACTGGAACCCCAGTCCTTAGCAGAAGCAGAGACCACAGAATTACTGGGGCTTGCTGATGACACACACATGTCCACACACCACACCCACATGGACTCCCACCATAAAAATAAAAAGGATGGACAGTTATATTTTCTTAATGTTTCCTTGAAAAATGATGGAAGGTCTCTTATCTCAGAGGGCCTCACCATCAGTCCCTTTGTGAAAGTATTAATTTACATACAACAGTGAGAGGAGGATGCCTCCCTAATTGAGATCTGGGTCTGGTTACCAAATTGCTATAATCATATGTGCTCCCGCATCCTGCCTGCCTCGGCAAACATGTCCATATCCAGGCAAGTCTCGGCAAGAAGGCTCCTGCTTGGGATTTTAATATCTTGGGTTTCCGCTACATCTGTGCCTGGTTTGCAAAGGGCTCGTTCCCTTGTGACATTCCACAGACAGTTTTCAAAAGGTTTTCAGCCTTTGGCAGCCTGGAACCCGCACACCACCATTACCACAAAATGCACACGCGGCAGGATGGTGATGCGAACAGCTCAAACAAGGAGCCTTTGTAGGGAGACGTGAACTCGCCTCAGCACATCAGACATCAATTCCTGGCCTTCCAGGGCCTTGTTTTGACTCCTGCACAGTGTGCCCAAAAATCCTACAAGGAAGTATGCTGTGACCAATCTTGCGCAGAGAATCCAATCTGACAGCCCTCTGCCACTTCTATCCTGGGGATGTGTTCTGTTAGGGTTTATCACAGATCCGCATTTGAAAATAGAGTGCTGTTTCAGGAAGTGGGGGGAGGGGAGTCCAGGCTGGCAACCCCAGTGAGCCATGTTCCTGCTGCTAAGCAGTAAAATGGAAGGCCTTCCAATTTTAGCTGGACACTCCCTCAAGCACTAAAGGTCCCCAGAAACCCTAAATGCCAGCAACCACCACAGATTTACCTGCTGGGCTGGAATCTGACCCAGGACCCTTGAGATATAATCATAAATCAATATAAAGAGTTACAACAGGGCTGAAGAGATGGCTTAGCGGCTAAGGTGTTTGCCTGCAATGCAGAAGGACCAGAGTTCGATTCCCAAGTGCCCATATACAGCCAGATGCACAAGAGGGCGCATGTGTCTGGAGTTCATTTGCAGTGACTTGGAGGCCCTGGTGCGCCCATATTCTCTCTCTCTCTCTCTCTAATAAATAAATAAAAATATTAAAAAAAAAAAAGAGTTACAACAAAAGGCAAAGTCTGGCACCTAACGCCCACCCTACTTTTTCCATCATCCATCTGAGCCTCAGTTTCCTCAACTGTAAAACAGGAACCACATGTCACTGCATTATGGTGAGAACCAAATCAGGTCATTTGTAAATCACACAGGGCACACAGAAAGGACTCAGAATATTAATTGTGCAAACACACCTGGCATCTACACATCCTTGCAATTTATGCTTAAACACTTTTCAGCAAACCATCATCTTGGACATAAATGTCAACCTGATATGGTGAAAGCTTGACAGCTTTGTCCCTTGAGAAGCAAACACTCTGGAAAACGCCAAGAGTGTTGTGATGGGCCCTGGTGTGACAACCCTGGCTGACCTGGGAATTATTCTGTTAAAAGTGAGGGCATGGGTCATGTGGCATACGGAATATAGGTGAGATATGGGGCTACGATGAAGGAATTACAAGCTAAATATGAAGACACATGCCTTTAATCCTACCTAGGGTGGAAGAACTCTTTGCAATCAAAAATTTAAGACTAGCCTGGGTAGCACAGCAAGATCTCAGCTCAGGGGAAAAAAAGAAATGATTTGGGGCAATGGTGGCTCAATGGGTAGAAGTATTTGGATCCATAGAACCTACATTAAGGCAGATGCAGTAATCCTAGTCCTCATAATGCAAAATAGATACAGGAGGAGGCAGGGGAATCCCAGAAGCTTTTAAAGGCCATCAAGACAGGGCATGCAGCAGTGAGCAAGAGACCCTGCCCACACACGGTGTTGTCCTCTGACCCACAGTCATGATTAACCTGCACTCACACACATGAGCGCACGCACGCACACAGTTAATTTACAAAGCTAATTTGTAATTTGAGTTGGGGAGTATTTGCCTACAAATGCATGCAGCACACATGCATACTTGCATGCATGAGGCTCTGGATTCAATCACCAGCATCCTCCTTAACCCCCGACCCCCCCAAAAAAAAAACACCCTCTATAACAATTCCTCTGTGATTTTCTGAGCTTCCCAAACAGATTAGAGTTGGGAGTATATGAGAGATAGCCAATCTGTACTGTCAACTTGGTAAGATCTAGAATCCCCTAGGCAGGGACAGATCTCTAGGATTGTCTAAATTAGGTTCACGGAGGTGGGAAGACCCATGCCAACTGTGGGTGGCACCGTCCCAAGGAAGGAGGTGGTCTGAGACGTAATAAAAAGAAAAGCAAGCAGAGCAGCAGCATTCATTACTCTCTGCTTCCTGACAGCAGACTGAATGTGACCTGCTGCTTCCCGGGCTCACGTTCCTGTCACTGCTCCTGTCACCGTTCCTGTCACTGCTCCTGTCACCGTGCCTTCGGTGTCCTGATGAACTATAACCTCAGACTGTGTGCCAAAATAAACCTTTCCTTCCTGAAGTTGTTTTGTTTTTTAAAAAAAAACAAAACTATTTTTGAGTATTTATTTATTTATGAGAGAGAGAGAGAAAGAGGGAGAGAGAGAGAGACAGCGAGAGAGACAGAGAGAGAGAGATGGGAACACCCGGGCTTCTTTCTAGCTACTGCAAAAATACTCCATACTCCAAATGCATGCCTTGTGCATATTGGCTTTATGTGGATAGTGGATACTGAGGAATCAAACCTATGTCCTTGGGCTTTGCAGGCATTACCTTAACTGCTGAGCCATCTCTCCAGCCCCTTAAACTGCTTTGTCGGGTATTTTGTTGCTAATACAGTTTATAAATGATATAGCCTATTTTCCAACTGCAAGTTAAGAACAATGAATGATCCAAGGTCCAAGAGAGACCAGAGTCATATCACCGCCTTTTGAGGAATTTTCTCCTCCCAGTGGAGTGGGGGCAGGCGAGGGTGGGTCCAAGTGTCTACACAGCAGCCAAAGGACAAGCACGTGACAGGTGGACTATGTTCTTCTGTTCGCTAAGAGGCCATGGACAAGTCCATTTGCAAAAGCAATCACCAGCCTTGCTGATATCATGAGACAGCTGATCACCTTCCTTCTGGGCCCAATAAACCAGAGCTGGCTTTTTCTGCTCATAAGGACCCCACCAGGATGGCACAGTCAGGGACAGAAGCACAGAATGCGTGCTTGGTTCCACACTAAAAGTAGGCAGTGAAATAAATGAATGTTCACTGAGCCTGGATCATCCTGCTGACAACTCAGACAACTGGAATTAAGAGATAAGCCCTGGTCCCAGTCCCCTAACAAACATGCAGACTTAAGCTCTGTAAACCCAGGGACCTGGGTCCTGACCACTATATGTAATTGCTTCCCATGACCTTCTGGTGACTGTCTAAAATGTGCCCTATATGCCTGTAATCCCAGGATTGGGAATTGGAGGCAGGAACATGAGGAGTTCAAGGCTAGCTTCAGATACATACTGAGTTCAAGGTTAGCCTGGACTACATGAGACTCTGTCTCAAAAAAAAATATATATATATATATATAGTCTAGGACAGACTGGGGAAATGGCTTAGTTGGTAGAGTGCCTGCCTTACGAACATGAGGACCTGAGTTGATACCCACATAGAGGCTGGGCATGTCCTTGGAAGGTGTAGATGCCTGGAGCTCATTGGCCAGCCTGTCTAGCCTAATGGGTGAGCCCCAAGCCAATGAGAAACCCTGTTTCCTAGCCAAGGAGAGACATCTCATTTCAAAAGAGGTGGTGAATGTCCAAAGTCATCTCTGGCCTCCACATGCATACACACACACACACACACACACACACACACACATACATGCCCCCAAAAATTGTCTGGAATCCTGCTCTGAAATGGGGGAGGGGCACATGTGGAGATACAGCCCCATGTGGAGAAGGTGCTGCACTCTCTGAGAGCAAGGAGGGAAGTACAAGTACAAGAACACAGAGTGACGCTGGACCAGAGAATATACCGAGTGTGCACTTAACACTCATGAGCTGTACACTGTAGATCAGGGTAAAAATGAGGTGGGTGGAGGAGGCTAGAGCGGTCTGTGTGGTCATGGAGGAGAGTCGGGGACAAGCATATGGAATCAGCTCTACCGCTGTCAGCTCGGAGAACCTAGATCAGAACCACACCAGCAGCAGGTCCTGGGTTTCTAAGAACACTCTCCACAGGTCCCAGCACACTGAGCTCAGGCCAGAACACAAGCTGAGCCTGGGCCAATGAAAACGACGTGGTATCCGTGGGACTTCAGCACCAACACCAAGAGCCCCCAGATGCCAAGGTGGGAGCTCTTTGCAATAAATAGCACTGGATCATAACCAGAAGTGTAGAAGAATTATCCTGTGCAGGACTTTAATCCCAGCACTGCGAAGGCAGACGTAGGAGGAGCACTGTGAGTTCAAGGCTACCCTGAGACTACATAGTGAATCCCAGGTCAGCCTGGGCTGGAGTGAGACCCTTAAAAAACCAAAATAAATAAATAAACAACTGTCTTGGGTCTATGCTAATATAAGGAAATAAGTAGAGGCGGGGGGGGGGGGGTAAATCTCCTGTACAGAAGAATCCCAAAGCAGTGTAGGCATTCTGCCCTCAAGGAGGTAGGTGGGCAAGGACTATTGACTTCCCTCCAAACAGCACGCTAAGGGGAACTGGAGATGTGGCTCACTCAGCAGCCATCAGTTCTATTCCCCCCACTGCATAAACTGGGCATGTGGCACACATCTGTAATACTTGTGATACTGTAATACTTGTGAGGTATAAGCAAGAAGATGAGGAGTTCAAGGTCACACTCTCAGCTGCACAGTGAGTTTGAAGCCAGCGTGGGCTATTCAAGACCCTCTAAAATAAATAAACAGTACAGAGAGGGAAGCCACCTCTATCACAACCAGGTGGATAAGGCCAACACCCAAAGAGTGACAAAATGCACCCTGGATACATTATGATAAGACAGAAACAGTGGCTGTCTTCCCTTGCAAAACCATTAGCGTCACTTTACAGTACAGACCATGGTCTAACTCTGAGAAATACCAATAAACCCCATC
>PVHP010048946.1:0-12345 GCA_004024765.1 Zapus hudsonius
AGAGAGAGAGAGAGCACACCAGGGTCACCACCTTGTGGGTCTGGCGGTCTGGCTTATGTGGGTACTGGGGAATTGAACCTGGGACCTTAGGCACTGGAGGCAAGTGCCTTAACCGCTGAGCCATCTCTCCAGCCCAACCAGAAACTCTTGAGTTTGTATCTGCTTTCACTAAAGAATTGGGATAGAACACGACTGAGGACAGTCTGTCAACTACGACAATTTTATTTAGCAATATTGGGGTTGAGTGGGAGGAGGAAGGTTCTCGAACCTGGTAAAGGGGTGGGGGTGGTCTCAGAGTTCTTATGGGAGTCTAACAAACATGGGCCATGGAAACAAAAATGTGAAAAAGGGATTTTTCTAAAAAGGTGCACGCTTTCAAAGAAATTAAAAGGCCATAAAAATAGTAACAAAGAAATATCCCTTCCCACTCTGGCAGCCAAGCGACCAGAGTGGGCAGAATATAGTCTGACCAGCTCTGGGACCCAGATGTGGAGATAAGAACAGCCAAATAGCCAGAAAGGGCAAATCCTGTGAGCCCAGGTAAGACTATTTATTTGGAGTCAGGAATGGTGTCTTAAAGAGGTTAGCACACCTGTGTAAGGTGTGAAAGTCAGTTGGCCTGGGCACAGAGAAGGGGTGCGTGCACGCACATCTGGGTGGGGTGTAGAGAGATCTGATTAGGTGAGACCCTGAATTCCAGTTCTGCTGTGGCATGCAGGGCGACTTAGGAAAGATTTCCCTCTTGTAACCTTTTGTCCAACTGCCTCTTTACCAAAGTGTGGTCCCTCTCAGCAGGATCTGAGACCTTCAGGAAGCTGAGTAGGGAAGTAAAGAGAAGACAGTGAAAGGGAGTTTTTAAAGGGATAGATTTTATTTTAAATATTTTATTTATTCATTTTCAAGGAGAGAGAGAGAGGGAAGGGAGAGAGAGAGAGACAGAGACAGAGAGAGCACCAGGGCCACCACTTTGTGGGGCTGGCTTATGTGGGTCCTGGGGAATTGAACTCGGGGCCTTAGGCACTGGAGGTAAGTGCCTTAACAGCTGAGCCATCTCTCCAGCCCTAAAGGGCCAGATTTTAGAGGAGGGTAAATACGAAGGAAAAAAATTCTCTTTTCTTCATCTTAAAGGAACACGTGCACACCACTTGGGAAGTAGAGCATGCACGTGTTTTGCCTTCACATTAGAAGAAAAGCTAAGACCAGGTAATAAAGGTCCTGTAGCTTATAAGAGTAGCAGAATGAGAAAGGGGAAAGACAATTCTTCCCTCCTCCTCCCAGCCAGGCTGTAACAACCTGGTCCTGGTACAGCTGTGGAAGGAGAATGAGCAGCCAAGACCCCTTTGCCCACATGGCATCGTGTTCAATGATTTATTGGGGTGGGCTTTACAGTCAGGCTCAGGCGAGTAAGGGAGAGAACTGATTGGTTCTTTAAAAAAAATTATTTATTTATTTGCAAGCAGAGAGATAGAAGAGAGACAGAGAGAATGGCATGCCAGGGTCCTCAGCTGCTGCATGCACCACTTTGTGCATCTGGCTTTATGTGGGTACTGGGGGATGGGACTCCAATTAGGATTTACAGGCAAGTGCCTTAACCGTTGAGTCATCTCTTCAGCCCCTGATTGGTTCTTTTGGACTCAAAGGGCTGACCCAAGAGGGGCCAGCATACCTATGTATGTCAGATTGGTGAAGAAGTAGAATTGTTCCTAGTCTAGATGAGACTTGATAAGGTGCTGGGTTCCAGCTTTGTCATAACAAGTGTGATGGTATCTCCTTGCTCGCTCTCTTTGGGCCTTTGTCTCTGACTACTTATTTAACAAGAACTACCTTGCTCCTATTTCTCCCCCAGTACAATCAGGTACTTTCCAGTAATCTCCCTTCTGTGAATTGACTCTGGTAGTCTTTTGCCCACTTCTCTAACTAGGAAAGCTTTCATTAGCACCGTGTGATTGCAGCTGTTATTTTTTCTCACTGGGTTTATATTTGTTATTTATGGTATTTTTTGCCATGTATAAAGTTTTTTCAAATTTATTAATCTTTTAATTTAATTTTATGTTGTGCTTAGAAAGGTTGTAGGCTCTCCAAGATTCTGAAGAATGTCCCTGCTTGCTTTTATGACATTGTGGTTTCTGTTTTTATGCACAGCTATCTTTATCAGTGTGTTTATTTAGCTAGGAGTGGCTGGTCCTGTTCTCCCACCTCATCACATGGCTCTGATATGCTTGAAGAATTTATTTTTTCGGCATTGATTCTAAGTGTTACATTTTGTCTTGTATTGAATTCTTTAATTATCTTTGGAAATTTTGGCATGTTCATTGATCTGATGACCTACTCAGGAACCAGTTTTATACCTTTTTAATTATAAAATCATCTCTATGGCCAGCTCCCTCATTAATCTTATTTTTATAATTACTCTAGTTATTCATTGTTCCACAAGGACTATACTCTTAACTTTTGATTTTCCAAAAGAATAACTTATTAATCTTATTGAGATTATGGTAAATTTACATATGAATTTAGATGTTTTAAAAGCATTGATCTCTTCTGGGGCAATTGTTTCTTATTCTTCAAATATTTCTCATTTTCTCAGCCTTCAAAAAAGTTTATTTTAGCATGATTTACTACTGGTATTCTTTTTTTTTTTTTTTTTTGGTTTTTCAAGGTAGGGTCTTGCTCTAGCCCAGGCTGACCTGGAATTCACTATGTAGTCTCAGGGTGGCCTTGAACTCATGGTGATCCTCCTACCTCTGCCTCCTGAGTGCTGGGATTAAAGGTGTGTGCCACCACGCCTGGCTGCTACTTGTATTCTTAAACAACAGACATTTCTAGCTTCATATCCTTCCCTTTCTTGCTTTCTTTTGTTAATGCTAAATCATCTTTTTGGTATCATTTGTTATCATATATTCAGTAATTACCAAGGTACTGTGTATGTAGGTAAAAGTTCGAAGTTTTCACCCACAGTGCTCTGGCCTCCTCAGTGGAAAGTAATTTAGGAACATATCTATTGAAATTTAGAGCATACACATGCGCAGACTACCAGGCAGCTTAGTGTATGCACAGACGCCCTGGGCAGTATTTTGTATTACCTCCTGCTGTTCAAAGTGCCTCCTTTCCTTTTAGCCATTGCACCCTGTTAGAGAACCAGTTCAAAGCCCATACTGGGAATTTTCATTTGATTCTCTACCTTTTAAGTTCGAAAAACAAATCACTTTAAACATAGTAGTTCTGTAAATCATAATAATTCTTTAGTTGTATCTTCTAGATACTCATTTTCCTCAAACTTCTTATTCTTTGAGTTTGTTTTTTTATTGACAGAGTTTTTAAACCTGTATGTAATATATTTTGATCATAATTTCTTCCCATTATTCCCCCTCCCAAATTCCTACTTATTTGCAGGCATACATGCACACTTCTACATGCATGCATGCATGCATGCGTGTGTGTGTGTGTTCGCGCGTGCGTGCATGGACACACATTTATGAATGCCCTAGGATCTCTTACCACTGTAAATGAGTGCCTGTCTAATTTTACATGGGTAGCTGAGAAATTGAACCTGGGCTCCTCTCCCATTACCTTCTTTTGACGGGCTCCCTATCTTGGTCCCCCCTCCTGTTGTACCCCATCTTCCCAACTAGTCCCTGTTTTATTTGGATATCTTTTTTTTCTTTTGTGGAGGTGTGACCCACTAAGTTTTATTAGGGTTGCCTGCAAGGACTCATGTTGGGAATTATTTACCAAAGTATGTGGGCTGGGTTCTACCAGTTGCTTATACCACTGCAGAAAATATTCCCCCACCACCATTACCTGCCTCTAATTCCTTGGGAGGGATGAGGGCCTTATACCTTTCTTCTTCATTCATGATGGAATGTTGATGGGGCCCAGCATTGTGTGGTTGTTGTGAAGGTTATGACAATTACTGTGAGGTCATAAATTCAACAGGATATCAGGCTTAGATGACAGTGCTCCAAGCACTCCTCCCAATCCTCTGGCTCTTACATTTCTTTCCACCCTCTCTTCCATATTGTGTCCTGAGCCTTGGAGCGGTTCGTTTTGTTTTGGCAGTGCTAGGGATGGAACCTGGAGCATTCATACATTAGGTACTTTATCACTGAGCTATGTCCATGCCCCCTCCCCCAGCCCTCCTAGCCCCTGAATAATCATTCATATCTCCCCTAATTCTGATAACTTTTCCCCTGATTGAAAGTCCCTATAATGAGCCATGCTCCTGGTTGCAGTGTTTTTGTGGAGTGTGTTGGGCAAGGCAGTGCTCTTGGCCATCTGCTGTCCTCCATTTCCTGCCTCTGCTCAGTTCCAGATCACATCCAACATAAGGAATCCTGGTCTTCACCAGGTGTCCCCCTCCTCCCAGCACCTTTCCTTTGACTTCATTCCTTTGGGTAGTAAGGCCCTGTCACCTCTGTTGCTGGCTCTGAAATTCTTCCCCAATGCCTCTACAGTCGTAATTTCTATTCTAGAGGCCCCTTCCTTCAGTAAACATTGATTCACATTGTGGTGAAGGGCGCATGAATGCTTTAGTTTGTACCAAATCGACCTGAACCAAAATCATATTGGAAAACAGAAACTTGTTTTGTGTAGCCCTGGAGAAGAACACCCTTCTTTGTTTCAGCATCTGGCTGAAGGGAGGAGAGCCCTCCAGGACCTGGGTGGTGAGGAGGTAGAGCAGAATGTGTAAGCCACTAGGGAAGAAGAGTCTAGTGCTGGGCTTGGACCTAGCTTCATACGTGTCTGCTACAGCTCCCTCTCGCGCCTCCCTCTTGGACAAGTTGGAAAGCTGTGGGCTGGTTACTATGGGGATTGATGGGTGCTGCTGGCACAGGGAGAAGGAAAGTTCTTGGAACTGACCCCAAAATCTTTAGCAGGCAGGGTTTTTTCCTGCCTCTGGTTTCCCTGCTTGCTGTTCTTGGATTTGATAAACTGATGATGTTAGCTTGGGGACTTTTCCAAGAGCTCCTTGGGGTCCTGAGCACTGTTGGGTGGTCCTCACTAGGAAGACTTCGTGAGGAGGAAGTGGATACATAGGGTCATCAGCATAATCCCTGAATTTGTGGGTTAGCAGTTGGCTTCTCAGGCTTCATTCAGGGGGAGTCAGAAGTGTACCTAGGCTTCTGTTTGTCTCTATACGGTCCAAGAATGCTGGAGTAAAGGGGAGAAAGTCAGTGTTTAAGGTCACAATCTTTCTCTCTTCTTCACCAGCACCCCACAGCCAAGTAAAGACCTGGTAGGACATTCATTTTTTTATTCTAGCTTTTGCTAATTCTGAGATTTTGGAGATGGAAAACAGACATTTTAGTAATTTAATATCCATATTGGATTACAGTAAGGCTGAAATATATTTTATAAGTTAATGTTCACTAATTTTATTACAATGATCAGTAACTTAAACCCTGCACCCTAGTGTATGTTAGGTTATTTGGTTATTTTTATAGCTACTTATAGTGGCTGGAGGAGAAGTGAATATTAGTGAATCATGAGCTCCGTAGGACTCCTCTACATTGTTAGTTCCAGGTCACTATATCTCTTGTTTGTTTGTTTTGTTTATTTTTAAACCACCAATGAAAATTTTATTGAAGTAAAATTTTTTGACTTTGAGAAATTTTGTTGAATTCCTTGTCCAGACGTGAACAACTATCTAGGTTACTCAACTCTTGATTTTTGGGGTCCTAGAGGTGGTTAACCACTTAACAGAGCCATAAGAATTTGAATTACTTTGTGATTATTTGATTAGTTTTAGAAACAACATACCACTTAAATGGGAGTGGGGTACAGGAAGACTGGGAAGAAGGGCCAGTGACACACAGGTCTTGTCCTCTTTAGAGTCTCTGGTCTCCAGCTGAAGGAAAATTATGGAAAAAAATTAAAACATGGAAATCAGAGATGAACTGATGTCCTTCCCAGGGGACACTATGGAAGCCATGTAGAGGAGGTAATAGGCATCAAGCTGGCGGTAAGTGACTGGGATAGTGCTCTGCTTAAGAGGCATTCCTTTAAGTCCCAGGTATTAGTATTTGAGCTGACTCTTCAAGAGTAAGCAATATTTTAATGTGCGCCTTCCTTTATTTTTTAGCTTCAGCATTTCTGAACTTCAGGTTTTTGTTTGTGTGCTTAAGAAGCCCCCCACCCCCCATCAGGGATCCTTGATCATGCCTGACTCTAAGAGAAGGTTCCTGCTCCCAAGGAAGCATACGGGATATAGAGGCCTTGGCTGTGGGAGTCATTTCTGCAAGAACTACACCAATGTGTTTTCATTTGTTGTTCGTTGTGAGACAGATGCAGCCCTTAATAGTTGAGTGAGGAAAAAGCTGAGGTTCTTAGTGTTTCTGTGCCCCCCAAAGATTAGCATTGATATTTGAACCCGTGTTATTAAATGTTTCTCAGAGCCTCAGAATCTTGTAAGGTATCCAATTATGGTCCCTCTGGTGCTCAGGCCTAGGAAAGATCATGGAATCTAGTTGTTTTGTGGGCTGTCATTCTGATTGTTTATGCTTTTAGAATCTTGTCAGCTTGGTGAATTCATCCCTGAGACAGTTACAAACACAGGATTGCATCAAATATATTTTAATCATGGTATGTCTTACTTTATATATACACAGCCTCTAGGTCTGCCACACGTGGAGCAGCTTATTTATGAGTCTTGCAGAGGGAGTCTTTCCCATGACTTTCCCTAGGCTGGCTTCCTTCATCCAGAAAAGAGCCAGCTCTGGCTAGACATCCTGGTGACCTCTGTCCTTGTATTATTGCCTAGAAATTTCCAAAGGTTCCAGTTAAAACGATAACCAACTAGTTTATTATGAAAGTACAGTATTTCGCCCACTCTTTGGACAGGATTATATTTATATGCTTCTTTATAAATAAACTTTCCATTAGAACCAGTGTGGGAAGAAGTGTGTCCTCAACTGGTTAGTACTGTGTTCTACTTGAGCCCAGAAGTGGTAAGGTAGAAGGACACAGTCTAAGATTGCTTAGATCTGTGTCTGTCTGATTCATCATGTTCATGGCTGAGTGTAGTGTCGGGATGCAGTGGGTGGGTGCTCCTTGAACAAATGCTGGATGCATCTTGGGTAATTGTTTGTGTGGAGTAGCTATTGTGCTTGGTGGAAAAGCTGGCCAAGACTCCTCTCTCTCAGTTAGCTGTAAAGATTTAAGAATGCCCTTTTTTTGAAATGTTGCTTCAAAATGTTGAAGATACTCTCCAGTTCTTTTTAGATGAGATAACCAAATGCAAGTAACTAAAAACTTAAAATCTCATGGATTAATTTAAAAAATTAAAAGCATGTAGTATAAACGTTCTCTTCTTTTTTGCTTTAGAAAGGGTCAGGAGCTTAAATTAATATTCCTCTTTTCTAGCCAAAATTCCATTTACTTGACTCAAAGCCCAGAGGCTAGATGGCAGTACAAGGAGGTTTGTCAAAACAGAGCAGTAATGAGATTCTCCCCCTTCCCCACCTAGCCTCTTGGAATATTCCTTATTTTAGCAATTAATTACGAAAAAGTGATATTTTATTAACATTTAATAGAGTTTAAGTACATAGAAAAATTTTGTATGAATCTTTTTTTCCCCCACAGGTCTTTAATGCGTATGTATGAATCTTAAGTATTTTTTTTCTTGACAAACAAATTGGAAATTTGAGGAAAAGTGGTTATTAAAGCCTTGCTTATCCTTCTGGAGCCCATGCTCTGTGGCTCTCATACACACTGGGAGCTAATGAAGCACAGTAAGGCCTATGGCGTTGGCATGACTGTTGGGATATCTTGTCAGGGATAGTTTTCAGTACAAGGTGAGGCTATAAATTTTGTGCTTAGAGTTTTTGAATTCAAAGAGTCTTAAGATTTGATTTTAATACTGTATGAAACTTCAGTGTCATTGTATCTGAAAACATGTAGCATTTTACATTACATTTATAATTTTGCAGTATATCTTGTGTAAAAGAAGTAATTGATATATTATAAATAAGACCTCAGTGGCATACTAGATAGTCTATTTTCATATTTATAAGGAAGTAATTTTTAGGTTAATTAAATCACTTATAAATAATTTTACCTGTTAATACTTACTTGCAGTTCCTTGCAGTCTTCCTTATGGGCTTTTGAATAACCATAAAATGAAATTGGTTTTCAGGCCATCCATAAGGTTACATTTCGATATGTTGCTAATATTTTAATAAGACAACTAACACAATAAGACAGTTAGAAAACCAGTGGATATGCATATGAAAGCCCTCATCTGACACCCTCTGTCATGACTGAACACTTTCTCTTGATGGCTGTAAGCTTGTTTTGCTAAGCAGACAACACAGAGTTCCTTTCTTCTCTCCTCCCCCCCCCCATTTCCTTTCCTTTACCTCTTCTTTCTTTTTTTTTGGTTATTTTTGAGGTAGTGTCTCACTCTAGCCCAGGCTGACCTGGAACTCAATAGTGATCCTCCTACTATGTAGTGACTTTTAAGACCCAAGTGAACTTGAAATTTAAATGATATATCTAGCCATAGTTGCAACAGCCCTTTACTGAGGAAAAGATACAGTCTGTAAGATAGCTTTCAAAATGCAGGTGTCACATTCTTCCATTGGGGACTTTACCTCATCCTCATTAAAGAGAACAACTGGCTGAGGAATTTCCCTTTCACAGAAGCTGTATGGTGTCCATGTCCCTTGGCACTTGCAGAGGGGAAGCAGGAGAGCCTAGAGTTACATACATTATCTCTTGGGCCCATAGACGATAACTTGTGAAATGCAGACCCTCTTGTAGAAGATTTCCTTTAGTTATCAGTTCCTGCCTAAGCAGTTCTATTACAGTCATTAGGACAAAGCAGAGAAAGACTGTGAAGGTCAGATGCCAGTGGTGTGAGAACATTGCTCTGGACCCTGGGCTTTAATTTCTGCATGCACTTAGCACATTGGCTAGGTGGTTCATATTCCTGAAAGCAATACCCATCACCACCTCTTAGGTGCCCCCAGTCTGAACAAGAGTGCAGTTGCTGCCCTTCCCAGCTCTGTGTAGACACAAAGACAGACTTCATTTACTTCAATGGGACCAGGATTAAATTTTCATTAAATTAGCATTCATTCTGAAAAAGTAACAGTATGCCATTCAGTCCTTTTCCTTGGGATTATAGCCCATGTTGAAATCAGAGCAGATTTAGCCGATAGAAGCATAAAGTTCACTGGCTCTCCCAACTCGAGGTAATAAGCAAGCATCCCTCACATTTTTCAGTGTTTGAGACTTTTCCACCATATTAGTTCCCAGGTTAGGTTTCTTTCATTCATTTTGGGAGATCGTATATGATTTGCTTTTTGCAAATACCTGTGTTCTTATCATGATGTTGAGAACAAGACTGTCCTCCTTTTCTCTGGTTTAAAGGGCTTGGAGGAATGGTGTTGATCTCTGAGCCAAGCCCAGGAGGAGTGCTCTGCCATGCCTTGTGTGCCCCGGTACATGTACTTGGACTCTAAACTTGATGTACACATGCTGTGATGTTGGAGTTTTTGTGTCTTGTGAGGAAGTCATGGATGGTACATAGTGCGTTGGGAGAGTGTAAAGAAACTGATGATGTGGTCTGGCTACTGAAGTCTGATGTGAGAGCTACTGGTTCTTGCCATGTGCCTATAAGAGTCAGTTCTGTACCTGGAAGGATCCCTTCTCCCCAGGACCTAGAGTTATAGAAAGCTGAGAAAAAATTAGTAGACGCCAAGTTCACATATAAAATATTTGTGACCAGAACTTTTTAGTTGGCATATATTTATTTGGGGAGAGAAAACATTTATGTGAAATAATTGCAATTAATAGAGGACAACACATAGTCTAATCGCTTCCCTGACAATATATAGGAACTTCATGTCTGATGTCAGTGGGTAAGGAAGAACAAGCACCCTGTTCCTTTAACACTGTGTCCTTCTCCACGTTCCTTGACATGCAGAGATTTTCAGTTGTCTGAGCTGTAGGAAGATGAGATTAGAATAAGACACCTTTTTCCTCCTTTAGAGGAAGTATTTATTGTGAGTGTCTCTGTCCATATATTAGGGAAGGTAAACAGTTTCCCATCTGTTCTTGTGTTTAGATAAATGAGTACCCAGAGCTGAAACCTAATCCTGTTTACCTACATGGATCAGTTTCTTTCTTGGGAATCTTATACTGAAACGAAGTTTGATTTTAGTCTGGCTCAGTTTATCTGTTCCCAGATGTGAATGGGGAGGTGGAGACAGGCTCTGTCAGATGGCTTGTACTAGTAGTCAACTACTTCAGTGCCTATGTGCTGTGTGGAGATCTTGCTTTTGGGATTAACAGTGCTAAATATAATCATGAAACACTGAATTTTATACTCAGTAGAAAAAGTCTCCAACAATTTTTGATTGTAGCAGCTAATTGTAAGATTTTTAAAAAATATTTTATTTATTTATTTATTTGAGAGAGAGAGAGAGAGAGAGAGAGAGAGAGAGAGAGAGAGAGAGAGAGAGAGAGAGAGAGAGAGCACACACCAGGGTCACCACCTTGTGGGTCTGGCTTATGTGGGTCCTGGGGAATTGAACCAGGTGCCTTAGGCACTGGAGGCAAGTGCCTTAACCGCTGAGCCATCTCTCCAGCCCTCTTTCAGGTATTGTAGTGATTGTACCAGACAGAATAAGCAACACAGGTATTTGATAACAGAATTGCCAGTTAAAAAAATTTAGTTCCAAGACTTTTTGTTTATTTTTTGAAATTCCTTTTTATGTGTTAGATAAGTAATAGAAACTAGGTTTAGTGAATTTGGGAAACAAAGGGATCAAAAACTATCACCTTCACTTGTGTTTCTATTTTTTTCTTATTTTTATATTTTTCTATTCATGTTTTTATTTTCCAAATAGCAAAATTGAGATCATACTGTATTCTGCTTTTTATACTTAACATTTATTTTGAATATTTTCCATTCATTACAATAATTTTCAAAAATACCATTTCAAATTGCCTTTGCCATATGCTAAGTTGTCTAATTATATATTGCAAATAAAGCTTCAATTTTATTTATTTCTGAGGGCAGGAGTAAGAAGAGAGACTGAGACGCTAGAAAGGAAGGAGAGAAAGCAGGGTGGGGAGAAGGGACGGGGAGAGAGAGTGAGGAGGAGGGACATCCCAGCACTACTTTGTGTGTCTGCCTTTGCATGGGTACTGGGGAATTGGATCCAGGCAGGCAAGAAGGCACCACAAGCAGACACACTTGACTGTGTGAGCCATTTCCCTGGTTCCATGAATAGTTCCCCCCCCCCCCAAGTTCTTTACCCTGTAGCCCTAGGCTGGCCTTGGACTCACAGCAATCCAACTACCTCAGCCTCCTGAGTGGGACTAAAGGCATGTGCCACTGTCTGATTCAATAGATATTTTTCAAAAAAAATATGGAATGTGCGCACAAGTATGGGCATTCCAGGGCCACTTGCCATTGCTAATGAACTCCAGATGCAAGTGCTACTTTGTGTGTCTGGCTTTACATGGGTACTAGGTAATCGACCCTTAGCCTGCAGGCTTTCAAGCAAGCAGGTGCCTATAACCACTAAGCCATCTATCTCCTCAGCTCCAATAGATGTTTTAATGTGGATATATTTGTTTCTTAGGGTATTTCTCTAAAACAAGAATTACTGGGTGAAGATGCTGGAATGGTGTGTTTCCTTAATTTCTCCCTTTGGTTCATTAAGGGATAACCATTGTCTGTTCCTCCTGTCCCTTTGACAAGAACCCTGTGTGAAAGCACATTGAAAGGTACTGAGTTCCATAGACCCTGCAGGTAAAGAGAGATGGCTTCGGTTCAGACACTCACAGGATGGGGTTGTGGTCTCTGATCTTAACAACACTAACCAGAAGATTTAAATAGTTTCAGAGTGGTTGTGCTGTGTTTGAAGTACTTTCTGTTACCTTTTATCTTAGTATCGTAGTGAATGGATACTTCCTAGGACAATATGAAAAAAAAAACACAAAAAAAACTTGGAAGTTACTTTATTCAAATAAAAGACATTAAATAAAGATTCAGATCTGCTCTGCTGTATTTGCTGTGTTTTGTCCCAAACTAGCCTGGGGTCAGTGAGGTATTTGGGGTACTTGAGGCCACATTTAAAAGGTAACAAATGCTCTCTTCTAGCGTCTGAGTAGTTTTGCTGGGGTAGGATCCCAGTTATCATTTTGGTGTAACCATATAATGGATAATTTGCTATGGTTTAGCCCCTTAGGTTGCTACTATGGGAATTGGAGAAAATACATACTGTTGATGATTTTTTGTTAGGGTGCCATCCAGAATCTTCATTTAATGTCCATAGTTACCTCAAGCTCATTGTTGGAGGTTCATTGTTTCCCAGTGCTTCTGTGATGACA